>QANY01011217.1:558055-614152 GCA_003255025.1 Datisca glomerata | reverse complement strand
ACAAGATCATAGTCTCATTAATGAATATAGAATTTTAAGATATTTATATATATAAATTATTCAACAATAATTAAAAGAACAATTATAAAAAAATGTAATTTCATTAATTTTATATTAAAAATGTCTAAACACATGCTTTGAGAGCACTATGCCCAATTAGAAGGAGACCGTCGGCACCAGCGGGGTGTGGGCACACGCCTGGTCGTTATCGGTGGCATTTTTTACCAGAAATTGCTCCATCTTGACGAAATTGCGTATATCTAAGGTTTCTTTTTCAACAGTGGAGGTGATTGTTCCTCCATCATTTTCATGGCAGCGGCTGTTGTGGATGTCTTCTCCAGAGAACATTCGGCCACCTGACAGACGCAGTCGGGGGATTTGGCGTCCGCGACTGTGCTTGATTTTTTATAATTTTTTCTTTTGAATGGGTTACAACAACGTTTTGCAGCAACAAATTTTTTCTTTTGAACGGGTTCAATGGATATTTCTCCTTGATCTGATAAGGAATGAAGATATTTAAGGAGAATATTTATTAAATTAAGATATTTTGGTTATCATCTTATGCTCTTTAATAACCCTTGAGATTACCTTATAGAGGTGTTGTGTACCTATCATTTCCTTGTATGACTAATTTATCATATTTTTGTTCTGTTAGGAGAATGATCTCGACTATCTTGAGTAGCCGCCATATAGGTATGAGAGGACCTCGATCATCCATGTGATCTCAGTAGTGTAAGCATAGGTGGGGTCGTGTCCATCGCATCGGTCGTGGAGAGTGTCTTGGTCATCATGGTAACCTCGATGAAGAAAGAGGTCTTGGTTTGGACTTAATGCGGGCCTTCCCTTGGAATGAGAACATTGAGCTCTGCTCGAAAATATTATTGAGTGGACATTAGGTCAGATGTTTTTTCTCCTCTACAATACGAATTGTTAAATTGAACTTGGTAGCTAAAATTATATTATTGAGTGGACATTAGGTCAGATGTCTTTGCAAGGCTTGGGATAACTTATTTGTGATACCCAATATTATTTTCATCATGTAAACAGTGCATACAAACTCAAAATTATGAATTACATCCATGGAAGTACGTGAGTGAACTCTTTGTTCGTGCTTTACAACTTCTTCACTCACAAACTCTAACACATCAACTATAGAGGAAAACATTAAAGCCACATTCATAAGTGAACGATAATGGGATCCCCAACGTGTATCCCAAACTCGTTGAAGACTAGTTTCTTGATTCAAGCCTTACCCACTTTGGAGTTCACCTTTTTCTAATTCTTCCAAAATTTTAGAAGCTTATTTCTCTCGAAGAACATCTCGACACTTACAAGATGCTCCAACCATGTTCACCAAATCAGCTACATTGACAAAAAGAATAGAAACATAGATATGATTTTTTGCAGTCGCCACAAGTGTCAACTGAAGCTGATGTGCAAAGTAATGAACAAAATTAAAGATTTGAGACCGTTGATTTCACCTCGCATATTACTAGCTCCATCATAACCTTGTCCATGTATTCTTGATAAACTTAACTAATGTGTAGAAAGTAAGGGCTTAATGGCTGCTTTTAATGACAAAGCAGTAGTATTAGCTACATGGACAATACTAATAAACGCTTCAAGTATGCACCCTTTTTTATCCACATAACGTAAAACAACAGCCATTTGCTCCTTTACAGAGACGTCACGAAACTCATCAACCAAAATTGTAAACAAATCATCATTAAGTTCAAAAATGATAGCTTTGGTCATTTCTAAAACAACTGCATTTACAATATCTTTTTGAATCTCAAGAGCTAACATCTCCTGATTCTTCAGACTATTTTCCAATACGACATTTTTAATGTCTTTGTTGTTGTTAGCAAGAAGTTGCACAAGTTCAAGGAAATTTTCTCTATTCAAAGAACTAAATGATTCGTCTTGGCCACGAAAAGGTTGTCCTTGGCGAAGAATATGTCTTATACGTTGAACTGACGCATCTAAGTGAATGCGATAATCTCATTTTACTTTATCTGTTTGTTTACAAATAACGGTTTCAATATGTTGTTTTTGCTTCATCAAATCTTCACACTTCTTCCAGTCATGATTATGAACACTATTAATGCTTCCAACATGAATGTCCAACCTATCCTTTTATTCCAATTAAAGAAATCATTGTATGTAAAAGAATCGCCCCCCCATGATTACTTTCCATCGGTTTTTCTAAATAAATAACAACACAAACAAAAAGCTACATCTTTCTCTATACTATATTCTAACCAATTGGCATATTGTCTAAACCATTTAGGGTTAAGTCAATGATTTCTTCCCCCAATTAACTTTTGAGGGAACTTATGGTTGAAAGGTTGGCAATGACCCTTTTGAATATAAGCCCTTCTTATTTTATCTTGATCATTTGGATGATATTTTGTTATTCGAATCTGTAATCCAAGATCTGAAGGTAGATTATTCAAGTCGACCTCAAGACGACTTTGTCTAGAACTAGAAAAATGCTGTGAATGTGGTGAATCCACTGATTCCGATTCCATTGATTTTCTTTTGAAATTTTTTTCCATTTCGGCACAAAAAAATATCTAATAAACAATAAGCCATAAAACTGCATCAGATTCCTAACAATCACTATCAACCATAATTTCTAATTTTCTACACAACTTCTCCATAATCAATAAACAAAATCCATTTTATTATAAGACTAACAGTATCTATAAGACTAATTAAACAGCAAAAAGCTTAACAAAATCTATTTTATTATATGGTCTATCATATAACTCAATTTATAACTCATTATCCATAAGATCTATCACATATCATCCTGATCATCCACAAGATCTATCACATAACTCAATTTATACCCAACCAACAAAATACATATCACATATCATAAATTCAAATACTCAAGAATACACAACAATCAACAATAATCAACAACAAAATATATATTATNATATATATATATATATATATATATATATCAAAAATTGAGATCGAGAGAGATAAGAGAAGAAGACGAACCTGGACAGAGAAGACCGTCGTGCGACTCGTGCAGACTGTCGTCGGACGTCGTCGACCCGTCATCGTCATGAGTAAAGTAGGAACCAGGATTAGGAGGAGGAAAGAAGTGAATCAAGTGAGTCAGTGATGAAGACGAAGAGAAGAGAAGGCTGTCGTTGAATGAGTTTTTAATTTGGAGAAAATTGGTCGAGTGGGTGAGGAGGAAGGAAAGGGAATTGGGTTTTTAATTTGGGGTTAGAAATAAAATATTATAAGGTTTAAAACTGAAAAGTCAAAGTTTAAAACTGAAATCTAGTGGAGTCATAAGTGAGAATTCAATGGGGTCACAAATCAGAAAAAGGTTAAAAGTAAAAAAATCTATATTAAAAATGAAAAAAAAAAGTGAGTGGCTCCGCCACTGACTTTATGTGTGTTTTTTGGTGAAAAATATTATTGAGACGGGTTTGGGCTAAATAAAAATGGTGTTGTAAGTTGCATTGAATTTAATAAAGCATTATAATTTCCATATGTGTAGACTGTCATGTCTATAAATTAATACTTTGGGAAGAAAAGAGTTGAACGAACTCAGTGAAAATTTGAATTGGAAATATTTATACAGTGCTACAGTCTCTCAAGACATTTACATGCAGTTTTTTCCTAATTTTACTATTGTGAATGAGTCGGTTCTTTCTTTTGAACTACTAATTTTGTGTTAATATTATTTCTTTTGCTGGAATATGGGATTACATGTATTAATCGAAATAGGAGTTATTTTGAAAGTCTAATTATTTTTCTTTTGAATTTGAAATCAATCAAGGAAGGTGTTTTTTCATTCATTTTTAGGGTTAATTATAATAGACCATGTTGACCTTCTGCGACTATATCATTTTATCCATTAACCTTTAAAATCTTACAAAAAACCCTCTGACTCATCATTTTCTCACTAATCCTCCTACCGTGACTTCTGTTCAAAAAATAAAAAGAAAGTCAATACACATGATTTACACTTGATCATTTTAATGGGCAATGAGGTAATTTAATACTTTATTACCACGTGTCACAAACCCAACTACTCTCTGCCACGTGTCACAAACCCAACTACTCTCTGCCACGTGTCACAAATCCTCTCTCTCTCAGATCTGTAGCACTAAGATCTGTAGCTCTATAGAGGGAGCAACCAAGCTTTACCCTTATCACGCACACACCCTAATAGAGCTCAAACATCCCAACCCAAAACTTCTGCATCCGAGCTAGAGGTTCAACAAAAGATTAGAATTAACGGGAAAAACAAATTGTTGGTTGTCGTGACGCGTGCGTAGTGAAAGCGTGTGGCTCGAGATCATTTAAAATTAAACTTTTAAATGGCACTGGTCAGTTCTTTATGGCCCTGCGGTTCAGTTTGGTTCGGCATAGCTGCCAAACCGAATCTTCAGTTCAGTTGAGAAAATGTTCAGTTTAGAACGAAATCGAACCAAACCGAACCGAATTGAAACATAAAATTCAATATTTTTTTATATATAATTTCATATCGAGCCGAACTAAACCTATACAAAACTTTGATATTATATATTTTTTCAATAATATCATTTAAAAATTATTTTTAATTAATAATACTGAACTGAAGAATCGAATCGAACCAAAACCCATGGTTCGATTCAGTTTGGTTATTTTGACCTTCACGATTCAGTCCGGTTCGGCATATAGCCAAACCAAATGTTTCAGTTCAGTTCAATTTTAGCCCACTAACTGAACCAAACCGAATCGTGTTCACCGCTAACTAAAGCCCTTAGTGTGGTGTGATTACCAAGTGTTAACTAATTAAAACCTAACGGTTAACATGCAATTAATTTCATAAAAATAATACATATAAACATATCAGGATAATCCTAATAAATCATATTTTCACAGATAAGATGCATGAGCAAATAAAACTATGTGAGATTTTCATGTATAACATGTGATCGACTAATACATGGACATGTTATCAACATAACAATTAAACAGTTTTTTAATAATTAAATAAAATAATAATGGGTTGAGTGTTCATCTTCATAATCTAAATTACAACCCTTGAATTAAAGAAATAATATTACGGATTTCAAGAATACATATTTTTGAAATATTGTCTTCTTCTTCTTATGTTCATCTTCATAATCTTTAAACTTTGAACAAAATCCTATTTAATTAGGAAAAACTATTTTTCTTAACTAAAATTAATTTATATAATTATCTTTTTAAAAATAGTTGATTTTGACTTAGTCAAATAAATATTTTATTTGATTTGATCAAACTTGGATTAAACCCAATCAACCTATTTTTTTATTTTCATAAAATTAAAAAATTTTAAAATAATTTTAAAATTATATTAATTTCAAAATTTAGAAAGATATTAGATAGACTTAGGGTTATCATAAATCTCTACAGTGATAGGGTTAGCTTGTATCATGGTTTGTGTGAAACTCCCCTAAATGCGACAACAATTGCCACCGACCACCATCGATGATTGTCGGAATAGTAAATTCTGACAACATTACCGGTCAGCTTTAATCGGCTGCGCGAGCATCGAAAATCCAATTTTTGGTGCCGGCGTTGGAATTCTAAAAGAATTCCTATTTCTTTTCTTTTTCCTCTGTCGTTCTTCTCATGTGTTCTTCGTCTTCTCATGATCAGAATAATTACTATAAATATTTAAAATAAAATTGCAAAAGTTCCTACATCCCGAAACGGCTTACACAAGATCTAAAGAAAAATTAAAAGAACAAAGCTTAACCCAATAATCACCGTAGAATTAACAATTCATTATTTCTCATACATTCAAAAGACATAACCATCCTTTCATTAATACATATCTCATATTATATGAATAATGCAAGAAAACACACACAGTATTTAACATATAATTATATAAAGACTGTTCTGATATCACTTGTTCATTGTCGCGGCGCATGGGCGGTGGAAGCGTGTGACTCAAGACCATTTAAAATTAAACTTTTAAATGAAGATCAATTTTTTAAGAAAATAAAACTTGCGCAACGCCACGATAACCAAATAATTTTTTTATTGAAAACTTTTTTTCAATCAGTCATGATTCATTATATATTTATACATTAAATCTACAACATATAATATTAAGAATCATATACCTCTTGAGAATCATATACCTCTTGTAGTCTATATCAAATATCCTTGCAAAACCGATCGATCCCCAATCGCATGATACTGTTCCAATGATCAGTAAACCCCGAGATCCACACCAATATCTTCCAAGTCAATCCTCAACACACTAGGATGTGTGTGAGCATATAGAATATTACAAGACGCTTTTTCTGTCTTTAGATGTACTCAACACATGAGATTTAGAGATTTGCTTAGAAAAACTTTAGTGAGACGATTCTCTAAAATAAGATGATGATTATTCTTTCAGAGTTTTGATTAACTATTAATCATAGAGAAAAATTATTCTGACACCAAATGTGTTCTCAAAACGATTTTTTTATGAGCTGATGAACTAATTCATCAACTAATACTATTAGAATAATATCTTTATATTTTCTAGAAAATGGTGTAGATAGTGTATTTTATCCGGTCCAATACTTTAAAAATACAAATTTTTTTTTGCTCATATACTAGTGTAAGACTATGTGTCTAATTTGGAAAATAACCCAATGCCTAAAAAATAAGAAAATTTGTCCAAGAACTAAAAATAAAAAAAGGAACAAAAAGACTAAAATTAAAAAAGTGAAGCCCTAAGTTTGCCTATAAATAGAGGGGATGTCTTCACTTGAAAGGAGAGATTTGGGAGAGTGAGGAAGAGAAGTGATTTTAGAGAGAGAAAGAGAGGTTTTGAGAAAATAGTGAAAAAGAGAAAGAATGAGAGTTTTCATTTCTATTCATCTTCTATCTTCTCCTTTTTTTTTATTAAGGTAGTTCAAATCTCTTACATTTTAGCTTACAATATATTTTTTTCATTCTAATTAATCATCTCTCTTCTTCATACTCATGCATTTGATATTTCTTTGTTTCATTTTCCGTTATTCTTTTTTTTCTTTATAGTTGTTATCTCTTCTTATTTATTTATGTATTATTGTCATATGTCACGGTTGTATGTGATTATTATTTTATTATTTTATCATCAGAATTGACGCTCATAAATTAAAACAATAACAATTTGATTTAAATTTTGTAAATTTCTTTATTTAGTTTTCACTAAAAAAATCCGATGACGGACTTTAGAATTTTTGGGATACCAAATTTTTCGAAGAACCGAGATGAGGAGTTATTTTTAGGATACCGAGAGTAACTCCAATAACGATTTGATTAAAAAAAATTAGTGGTCTTTATACCACCCGTTGAAGGTCATTTATTTACTCATATTTATGGTGCAAAATGTACTAAATGGAACATTCAAAATAGAATTTCTATAACATTATTTTAAAAAAAAAATATGGATAGTATTTGATTAAATTTGGTAACCATTTTTTATAATGAGCGGTGTGGGGTGATAATACATTCCCACACGCAAATGACTCCCGAACTAATTTTAAATTTTCACAGACCAAAATATTTGACTTTAAAATTGGGTGATCAATCACGCCCTAAAAGATTGGTGGCGACCCCGGGTTTATTTTTTTTCCAAAAAATAATTTTTCAATTACCGCTCCGCGTCGCATGCACGTTGCGACAGCTTGGCGACTCCACTGGGGAGAAACAATTGGTCTAACCATCTTTAAATCAATAGAGAGTCAAGCTAAAATTTTATCATATATTATCATTTTGTATGGTTCTTTATTTGTTTACTTGATTCATTGTTTTTTTCTAATTCGTGCCTATAGTTGTACATAAATACTTTTTTTACGAAGTAATTTTTTTTATATAATTTCTAATTTCACACATATATACTAGCCTTGTACTCGGGCTTTCCCTTTAGAATTAGCGAGAATGAGTAGTGGAATGCCTTCGTGGAACTACGGTTCCCGTGCAGGCTCACGAAAGTTCTCACTCAGATCAACCCTTTCAGGATACCATTTAAGGGCCTCTGTTACTCCGTTGGGATAATAGCGAGGAGAACCTGAGAGATTATTAAGACATTTGAGAGCTCAACCACACATGCATTTTGTTTTTAAAGCCCATCTCATTACCAATGTTTGATAGAAATAGAGATTCTGCTTAATTATGATATCTGATTAATTTTGTTCATGTATATATGTCCTAAGCTTTTTTAAACATTTCTTTTCTTTCCCATTTTTTCACTTCTAACTTCGTCTTTCCTTTTTGCATACATGCATCATGTTGCGTAATAAGGATTGTAGAGAAGTATTCAATTCATTCATATTTTAGAGACCATGACTTCTACTACGGGTATAATAGAAGATCAAGTTACAGTCACCCAGTGGTCAGAGGAAACGCAGAAATGAAAAGGAGAATGTCTGAAAAAGGAGGATGTCGTTCTTCTACCACCAATCACTAAGATAGAGCTCTCACAGCTCACTTGGAGAGGTTGAAGAAGATATGTGAGCATTTTTCACCGGAGCAGAAAAATTTGTTTATCGACAAATATGGTCACATCGATTATCTTCTGTATATTAAGTCAATGCTCCCGTTCTTAAGGCTTTAATGAACTTTTGGGACCCTCTGTACAGATGTTTCAGCTTTGGAACAATTGATCTTACTCCTACAATTGAAGGGTCAGATGTATATGCTCCCGCTGCAATTGAAGGGTCTCGCTGCAAAGCACATATAAAGTTTATAATTACGACAAAAGGCTCATATTGAAGAGATCTTTATCCAAGCTCTTAGGTATTGTCCATGCATCTGAGATTGAGAAAATGTTGAAAGTTAAAGGGGAGAATGAGTGTGTGCCGCTGGATTACCTCTTAGATCTCGCCCAAAATGTCTTAAAGGAAGATAAAGGTATGACTCTTTATGCTCTGTGTATATATGACACCATGTTGTTTTAAAAAATTCTAGGTTATGTGGATGATAAAGTGATAAAAATGTTCCTGCAAGTTGAACATGGTGTTAACCCTGTTATCTCAATTCTAGCTGAGACTTTTCGTTCCTTAAATCACATACAAGCCCTTGGAAAAGGGAAGTTCATTGGCTCTCCATCTCTTTTATGTATTTTGATTCTTAGCCATCTAAGATGTCCACCAGACTTCAAATGTCCCCAAGTTAAGTTTTCAAGTCCATGGATGAAGACGAGAATCCCCGTTGAAGAATTGGAATGAACAAATGGAATCCGCAGTTAGCCACAAAAGGGGTGTGGCGCTCACACCTATCAAAGTTGAAAGATGAAGATGTTATTTGGAAAGCCCAATGGATGTCGTTGACATCGATGATCTACAAATGTTGTGACTATCAATGGATCCCGCTCCCTGCATCATGAGGTTGTACTAGTTATACTCCGCTAATGGTGCTCTATCAACTATACATGAGACAATTTATCCCTGCCACACACGCATTAAAGGACATTGAGATCATTTATGATTCTCAAGATATTGAACAAAAATTGCAGCAGCTAATTGGAGCTTGGAAAATAACGAGAAGAGTGTGGAATGAGAAGAATCACATGAATCGCACAAAGGAGTATGAAACGTGGCTTGAGAGCAGAGGCAAAGTAACTATTTCCTTACAAGTTGAGGATTTACAATCAGACAAGTTACCAGAAGCTTATCGGGAGATTGTTAAAAATGAGGAGCGGGATGAGTTATATGAGGAGCGTCAAAAGAATTTAGCTTTCTTGGAAGAAAATAGACGTCTAACATTCGAGGCTAATTTTTCTGGCCAGCACAGGAACGAAGCGAAAAAACAACTAAGAGATTTGAGAAACAAAGTTGAGGATCAAGAATATCTGAAGAGGAAAAACTTAGAGTTGTAAACTGACACTCGTAAACTGAACAATAAAATTAAAAGGATGGCAGAGGACAATGAGAACTTGCGAGTGGTAATCTATGAACAAGAAGATCGAATCATGAAGCTACAAAGGAAAAATAAACTTGTACAAGAGTTTTTAGAAGAGGTTAAAGGGGTTGTCGATAAGAAGAATGCGTACATCGTTGAGTTAGAAAAATAATATGACTCATTACGATGAATCACTGATAATTTACAAGTTGATTTAGAGAATAAAAAGTTAGGAAGACTGAGTGACCAAATGATAGTGAAGAACTATTGAAAGTCATTACAAGCCTTGAGTGCCAAGTTAGAGCGTATCAGAACGTGGTAGAGAAATTGGCAAGAAATAATGATGCTAATGTCGATGCACTGAGATATGATTACCAATTACTGAAACAATAGCACAACTTGATTCAAAAACGATCAGGGTAGGTTATAGAATGGCTTAAAGGCGTGGCTGTGAGAGCGAGCAACTCGGCGGAACAAGCATCCTTTTTGAAAAAAAAGTGTTTTGCCCATCCATCCTAATGGGGAGAATTTGTCTAAGTTCTTGAAAGTAATCAACAGAGATTTAGATCATTTTGGTCATTTTATATAAACGCATATCTTGCGAAGTAGTGTAGTTTGACTTCTACATACTCAAATGTAGTGGATGATTCTACTAATTGAATGAAATTGAGTACTTTTGGACTTTCACTTTACGAAATATCATTTATCATGCATAAATTTACTTTCATTATTATTATTGTTATTATTTATTCTCTTCATTAGCAAAATCTACCATCTCATTGTTTTATTTTTATTTATTAAGAAAACTTTTCAAAGATAGACCGTCAACTCTGACATCCTTATTGAACGCGAGCTCAAGTTAGGGTCATGGACGAGCAAGAAAGAGAGCAAGGAAATGAAAGAAGAAATTAGGGAGCTGAAAGAGCAAATGGCAAGAGTGCTGGAACTCCTCACCGCGAGAAAGGAAAAAGCCTGTCTTAAAAATCCGCAAGGGGCTTAATCATCACAAAATCAACTGCCAAATGATACTCCACATTACCCTTCCGGGTTCACTCCAACCTATCAACGTCATCAGACCGACCACTTTCAGCATGCTTCGCTACCAGTAAATATCCAGGACTATCCATTTCCAAGTATCCAGGAAATGATGCAGACAGGGAAAAGTGGGTACAACCCATCCACAATGGCACCTGGTCACAACCAAGCTTTCACCCTACAAGGTGAACTCGCTAATGAGCCAATCATCATACCCGATGTTGATGACCCAAATGGGCTGCAAAGGATGGAGAAAAAGCCTACTGAAGGCTTTAAAGAATATGCGCAAAGGTGGAGGGAATTAGCTGCTCAAGTACACCCCCTTGTCAGAAAAGGAGATGGCTACAGTGTTTATCAACACCTTGAGATCTCCATTCTACGATAGCATGATTGGAAATGTTTCAAACAACTTCTCTGACATTATAGTGATTGGTGAAAAGATTGAATATGGGGTAAAGAATGGAAGAATTTTGGAAGTTGTATCTGATACATCATTTGTAAGAAAAGAGCCGTCATTGAAGGAAAAAGAAGGGGATGTACAGACGATCAATTTTGGGAACCCATCACAAGCTGCAAACCCGAGACCGGGATTTCCAAAGTGTAGTGAACGGCTCAAATTTTTGACATCATATGTAGCAAATACCTCACAATTTTCGTCTAATTATCACTTTCAATAATCAGTATTTCAAAACAACATGAGACCGGGTTTTAGACCACCGACTCACCAGTAAAATGTTGGTTAGGCTGATAAGCCTCTGAGGGGAAATAGAAATAATCAACATTTTGTCCAGTATGATCCAATCCTCATGTCATATACAGAACTCTTACCTCAATTGATACGGAATAATCAATTGGCACCAATTCCTTATGAACCTCTACAACCACCATACCCAAGGTGGTATGATCCGATTGCTCGCTGTGATTATCATGCTGGGGCAGTGGGACATTCGACTAAGAATTGCACGGTATTAAAAGGTAGAGTACATGCATTGATCAAGGCTGGATGGTTGAATTTCAAAAAGGTTAATGAGAATCCAGATATCTATTCCAACCCTCTGCCAAATCATGGTAATCCTACCGTAAATGCAATTGAGGAATAATTTTCATATGGAAAGAGGTACGTGGATGATGTGAGCACGTCAATGGAAACATTTTTCCATCTTCTTTCTAGAGCAGGGTACACCTACCCAACACGTTCAGAGGATGAAGGCGTTTCTAAGAAGCATATGCATGACTTTGATTGTTTGTTTCATAAGAATGTGACGGGGCATACAATTGAGGAATGTGCTGATTTTAAAATGGAAGTGCAAAAGTTGTTGGATGCAAGAATACTTACAATAAGTCGTAAAGGAGAAAAGTAATACCAGGAAGATGACTCTTTAGTCCTCATGATAATTTAAGAATCATATGAAGATAATGTTGAAGTGTCGTCCTATATCCTAAAACCTCTCACAATACATTACGAGTTAAAGTCAACTCACACCACTACGTCTTATGCTCTGATGCCTATAACCATCCAAATATCGGGTGCATTTTCTTACAAAGATTCAAGAGCAGTACCATGGACGTATTGATATGAGATCATTACAAGCAGTAACGACAAAACTCAAGCGCTAAATCCGTCTGACCTCGATCTCCCCATAACTAATATTTCAGGTTTATGTGGGGTGACGAGGAGTGGCAGATGCTACAGGCCAGAAGTTTTGAAAACGGATAAAAGCGATGAGTTTGAAAGGAAAATGAAAGCCAAAGAAGGTGACAAGGGTCATGAATATCAAGGAGAAATGCATGGCGGTCAAGTGATAGACTCAGATATAATAAGAGGTACAAAGAAAGAAAGAGCAGTGTCTAAAGAAGGAGTATGTGAATTTTTAAAGCTCATCAAGCAAAGCGAGTATAAGGTGATGGAACAAATTAATCGCTTACCTGCTCGCATATCTTTACAGTCACTCTTTCTGAATTCTGAACCACATCGCTAAGCATTATTGAAGGTTTTGAATCAAGCATATGTCTGTCATGACATTACGGTGGATTAGTTGAGTGAAATTGTGGGAAATATTACCGCACTAAATTTTATGTTGTCACAGATGATGAAATCTCATCCGATGGTACTGGACACACTAGAGCTCTACATATATCCGTGAAATGTGGGGATTATGTTGTTGCAAAAGTATTGATGATAATGGCTCGTCTCTAAATGTAATGTAAGATCGACACTAGCAGAGCTCTCTATGGACGCAACACATATGCCATTGAGCATGATGATAGTAAACGACGCTACCTGAAGAGAAGTAGTCGGAGACATAGAGATACAAATTCGAATTGGGTCATGCCTATTCAATATTATTTTCCAAGTGGACATAAATCCAGCATACAGTTTTCTTTTAGGTCGACCATGAATTCACTCTGCCGGACCAGTACCGTCTTCATTATATCAGAAGATGAAATTTATAATAGATCATAAACTCATTTGTATATATGGGGAAGAAGATTTATTGGTATCTAAGCCGGCTACCATGCCGTATGTTGAGACGGAAAAAGAAGCATTGGAATGCTCATTTCGCTCATTTGAGATTGTGAACACTATATTTATTGCTAGTGGAAAACTCACTCCAACATCAAGCCTATTAAAAGCATCTCAGATGGTGGCAAAATCGACGATAAAAGGGGGATACAAGCCAAGCAAAGGACTCGGGGGTAAACATCAAGGAATAAATAAGTTAATCGAGTGGGACAAGAATGAACAAAGGTTTGAGCTTGGATATAGACCGACCAAGGCTGATAGAAGGAGATTGGAAGCTCAAAGAAAGAAAAGAGGATTGCTAGGCTCGAAAATAGGGAATTCGATATGGAAATTGTGATCATACTCCATATTTCTAAATCCTTTAGAAGTGTGGAGATTTCATTTGAAGAACCGATTATAGTAGAGCAGTACGACCTTGAAGATGATATCATCTAGTTTTCAATATCCGCAATCTTGTGAAAATCATCAAGTGCAAGTAGAGAGGACTTGGTTTCTCGATACTATTCAAATCATGAGCTTAACAATTGGGACGTCACCGAGCTACCAGTGTTTCTCGAGAATTTTCAAAAGTAATGTGTTCATGTCAAAATTCTAATGACTCTACCCAATGCCTTCGGAATTTTGTTGTTATGGGCCTACGTTCTCGTCTATTTCATGTCATATATTTGAACGAAAATCTAAAAACTTGTTTCGTCTCCTTTTGCTAATGATAAATATAATTCCATTTCTTTTTGTTCTTCCTTTTATGTCTACTTTTTTCATTTCTGAAATGTTGATTGTTTAATTTTTTTTCTCGCCTTCTTTTCATCCAATAATCCGATTCAGGTTCGAGAACGGTGATTTTGAAAATAAGAGTATAAGCAATAACTTTGACAATTCCATTCTTAGCGTAGAGTCAGATGAAAGTGATGAGGATAATTTAAAACCATATCCAGAAATGTTAAGAATGGTAGAAGATGATGAAAAAATAACTCAACCATATCAAGAGTTAACGGAGGTGATAAATTTTGGATTGGAGGGAGAGACGAAAGAAGTCCAAATCGGCACTTCTATGACAAGCCAAAGCCGCCGAGAATTAATTGACTTACTCAAAGAGTATATTGACGTCTTTGCATCGTCTTACCAATATATGCCAGGTCTAGACACTGATATCGTGGTTCATCATTTGCCGCTTATGGCCGAAAGTAAACCAGTGCGATAAAAGTTACATAAAATGAAACCAGACATACTGGTACAGATCAAAGAAGAAGTTAAAAAGCAAGTAGATGTGGATTTTTTAGAAGTAGCAAAATACCCTGAATGGGTTACTAACATAGTCCCAGTGCTGAAGGAAAATGGGAAAGTAAGGGTGTGTGTCGATTATAGAGACTTAATCGGGCAAGCCCCAATAATAATTTTTTATTACCCCATATCGATGTCTTAGTAGATAACACTGCATGGCATTCAACATTCTCTTTCATGGATGGTTTTTTGGGGTATAACCAAATCAAAATGGCTTCTGAAGACCGTGAAAAGATGACTTTTATAACTTTGTGAGATACATTTTGTTATAAGGTTTTGCCCTTTGGTCTAAAGAATGCAGGGGCGACTTACCAGTGGGCAATGATAACACTGTTTCATGATCTGATGCATAAAGAAATCGAAGTGTACGGTTGAGAAAGTTCCAGTTAAAGCTTAACTCAACAAAGTGTACATTCGTAACATCTTCAGGAAAACTACTAGGTTTTTCCGTGAGCAAGGAAGGAATAAAAGTTGAGCCTGACAAGGTTCGAGCCATCATTGATATGCCGCCACCTCAAACTCAAAAGGAAGTTAGAGATTTCTTTAGGAGATTAAATTACATAGCTCAGTTCATCTCACAGCTAACTGTAACTTGTGAACCTATCTTGAAACTTCTCCGCAAAAGAGATATAGAAGGATGGAATGATGATTGTCAAATTTTTTAGAAGATCAGGCAATACTTGTAAAATCTGCCTATACTTGTTCCTCCAACTCCAGGACGTCCACTCATTTTGTATCTTACAGTGACAGGAAATTTCATGGGTTGCGTACTTGGTGAGCATGACGCCTCTGAAAGGGAAGAACAAGCAATATATTATTTAAGAAAAAGGTTCACAAATTATGAGGCTAATTATTCGATGTTGGAGAAAACGTGTTGTGCATTAGCCTGGGTTGCTCATCGGCTTAGACAGTGCATGTTATACCACACCACTTGGTTAATTTCAAAGATGGACAATCAAGTATATCTTTGAAAATCCATCACTTTATGCACAAATCGCTAAAAGGAAAATGTTGCTCACGGAATATGATATTGTTTGTCACGAGAAAGTAAAAAAAAGGAAGTGTACTTGCTGATTATCTTGCAAATCAACCAGTGCAAGATTATGAGCCTATGAAGTTTGATTTTCCAGATGAGAACATATCAGTCATATTAAAAAATGAAGGAGAATCTATGGATCCAGAATTTTGGACGATATGAGCAATTGAATTTCATCGAGGAAAAAAGATTGACTTCATTATGTAGAGGGCAATTATATCAAAGAAAAATGATGCACACATATGACAAAACATTATGTCCCCGATGTTTCCGAGAAGGAGACTTGGTGTTGAAAAAGATACTCTCATATCAAAAGGATCACCGGGGGAAGTGGACCCCAAATTACAAATGACCTTTCATTATCAAGAAGGTTTTCTCTAGAGGAGCTCTCATGCTAACAAACATGGATGAAGATGATTTACCGCATACAGTTAATTTTGATACAATCAAGAAGTATTTCGTTTGACCGCTCTAAGTATGGGAAAAATGAAGTTCAAAAAATATTTTAAAAAAAGTGTTGTCTCGAATACTGGAGAAATTCTTCCTCCATATTTTTTTTCTTTTTCCAAATCATCATTTGTAAACATTATTCATCATCAATGAAGAGCCTTTTTTCTTTCTCAATTGACAGATACATATACTTCATCTTCTCCTTATTTCCATTATTTCTTATTCCTCTCAATTCTAAGATATCATTAATTAATCTTGAAATAACTCAGTAGCATAAACTTGGTTAGGTGAAAACTAATTAAAAAAAAGAATAGGAACTAAGAAAGGCGGTCTGAGCGCGAGGAAAAATCTAAAAAGTCATCATGAGAAAGTCGGTATGCACATAACGAAGGCAAAAGCACGATTGGAGGATTAAAATTAAAGTACAAAAAAAGAAGCGAAATGTGGAGAAATTATTCACTTTCCTTCATCATCGACATGAAGCCGAATACTGGGGCACAAACCAATGAATAATGATGCATCATTTTCTTGAAAGTATGCTCGATACTTCATTGTGAGTCCATGACCTTAGGCCAAGTGATTGATTTGAAGGGTCAAGGATATGGCGACATTAGTCAACTTTCAAAAAATCATCAAATAATTTCTTACAAATGTTTTCAATCATGCATAGCATGCATGCACTCAAAATCACTACTTTGCATTTATATTCAATAATTACAACGCATAGACATGCATCTATTGATCTGTTTTGATGCAATTCAAGTGTATAAATCATTTAAAGATATTCTTTTGAAATCCATACTTGACTTTTCAACATTTAGAGCAAGCATTAGTCTAGGTCTTGCACCATATGAAACTTGTAAATATCATATCAAATATCATTTGAACATCTTTAGTTAAATCAAACCTAAATTGAGTCGAGGTTGAAGTCTGCTTCTATCTAAGTCTGTTTCCTTTCAAATATCTCGGTTAAATAAAATACGACTTTGTCGGGGTCGAAGCCCGGTGTCAGCGCCTGATCAATTTCAATTAAAATGGTTAAATCGAACCCGCATCGACTCGAGGTCGAAGTCTACGTCTATTCAAGTCCACATCGTTTCTTTATCTTTGGTTAAGTCGAACTCGACTTTGTCGCGGTCGAAGCCCGGTGTCAGCGCCTGGTTCGTTTCAATTAATATAGTTAAATTGAGCCCGCATCGAGCCTAGGTCGAGGCCTGCCTATATTCAGTTCCACGTCGTTTCTTTATCTTTGGTTAAATCGAAATTGACTTTGTCGCGGTTGAAGCCCGGTGTCAGCGCCTGATCCGTTTCAATTAATATGGTTAAATCGAACCCGCTTCGACTCGAGGTCGAAGCCTGCGTCTATCCAGGTCCACGCTCTTTCATTATCTTAGGCTAAATCAAACTGACTTTCTCACGGTCGAAGTCGGTGTCAGCGCTTGGTCCGTTTAAACTAATATGGTTAAATCGAACTTGCATCGAGTCGAGGTCGAAGCCTGCATCTATCCAAGTCCGCATCCTTCTTTTATCTTAGGTTAAATCGAACCCGACTTTATCGCGGTTGAAGCCCGGTGTCAGCGCCTGATCCATTTCAATTTACAGGTTAAATCGAACCCGAATTGAGTCGAGATGAAAGCATGTATCTATCTAGGTCCATTTAATAAGTTTCGTCATTTCATAGAACCCATTTGATCCATAGTTTTGCTTAATTAGTGTTTAATGTTTTCTTGTTTGATTTGTTATTTTAGTTTTGGTCGAAGACAATCTAAAAGTTAAGCTTGGGGGTATTTGATGAGTGTGTTTCACACTCATATTTTAGATAATTTTACCTTTAATTTTATTGGTTCTATGAGTGTTATCTTTTGATTTATGTTTGTTTTTGTTTTTATCTTGTAGGTTAGATATCCAAATCCATTTGGGTTGATTTTGAAAGATTTGGAAGAAAAAAATGCAGATGAAACAAGAAAAAGACGAATCTGGGCAGAATGATCAGCGTCGCGGCACTGGCTTCCACCGCCGCGACCCTGGCAGCAACCACAAGAAGCAGTAAGCCAGCGCCACGGCGTGAAATTCCCAGCGTCGCAACTTTGGCGAGTGATAGATTGGCCAGCATCATGACGAAGGTCATTCTGCCCAGATTTGTTTTGCCATCTTCTCAAATCCTTGACGAACCCTAGTGTATAAATATAATATTTTAGGATTCTTGCTAAGTTTTTGGGGACGTGAGAGGTAGAGGAGAAAGCTTTTGGGAGAGGAAACAAAGACGGATGCAATCGGGAGACGGATCTCAACTTCAATTCATCCTCAAAATCTAGTTTTTTCTTCTCTTTTCCACTATGTTCATGAATAGTATTAGGATATTTTCCCTTATCTATATAGTTTTTTCTCGATCAAAATACTTATCTACACCTTTATACACCTTCTAAGTTTAGAAGCGTAAACAAAGGGAGTAGCTGTAGATACCGTAGTTTGTCTGGTCTAATATTTTAAAAATAAAAATTTTATTTTTTTCTCCAAATACTAGTCTAAGACTATGTGTATGATTTGAAAAATAGCTCAATGCCTACAAAATAAGAAAATTTGTCTAAGGACTAAAAATAAAAAAAAAGTAACAAAAAAACTAAAATTAAAAAAGTGAAGCCCTAAGTTTGCCTATAAATAGAGGGGAGGCCTTCACTTAAAATGAGAGATTTGGGAGAGTGAGGAAGAGAAGGGATTTTAGAGAGAGAAAGAGAGGTTTTGAGAAAATAGTGAAAAAGAGAAAGAATGATAGTTTTCATTTCTATTCATCTTCCATCTTCTAATTTTTTTTATTAAGATAGTTCAAATCTCTTACATTTTAGCTTACAATATAATTTGTTCATTCTAATTAATCATCTCTCTTCTTCATACTCATGTATTTGATATATGTTTGTTTCATTTTTCATATATAGGTTTGTTTGCTCATTCTTTATCATTTCCCCTACTTTTAATCTTAAGTTTTATTTTCATATATTGTTTATTTCTCTACAAGTTTGATGATTAGATTTTTTTGTCATCAACTCAATCAATGAGAATGAGGATAAAATTTGAGGGGTGTAAAATTAACTCAATGTGAATCAACCATTTAATGGGTTGAAAGTGTACATATCATGAAAAGATATCCTATGATAATTTCTCATACATAAAAATACATAAAATAGAGAGTAAAACCTCTATACAAGATTATGCAAATATTTGATTCTTTTTTTTATGTTCTTACAAGTCTTCTCTTCTTTTCTTTTTAATTTTTGACCATTACTTTTATGACACTTGTTTGAACTAGTTACCATCCATGATCATTCCTGGTAATGACAGAAGAAATGAAAAATGATAATTAGTGAACTAAGTGGTCCAAAATAAAAAAAATGGTATATTTATATCCCAAACAAAATTTTTTTATTTTGAAAATTTTATAGATTTTCTTTACTGACACTTGTTTAAACTAGTTAACATCCCTGATCATTCCTAACAATGAAGGAAGGAAGAAAAAATGGTAATTAGTGAACTAAGTAATCCAAAATAAAAAAAATAGTATATTTATATCAAAGCAAAATTTTTTTATTTATTTTTAGTGACACTTGTTTAAATTAGTTACCATTCATGATCATTCTTATGCTATTTGATTAGCATTGAGTGAATAAATAAAAACGGTAATTAATAGACCATGTAGTAAAAAAAAGCATGTTCATGCTAATTATGTATAAAATTAAACATTTTTTCATAGATTAATTTATTTTACACATAAAAAATTTAATATTAATTTATTTACGAAACAATTATATCTACATAGATATGTAAAAAGATAAAAATTAAAAAAAAAAGACAGAGGGTGATATCACTCTCTGTCACTTAACAGAGGGTGATGTCAATGTGTAAAAAAATTTATATTTAAATTTTTTTTTTGTTTTTTTTGTTTTTTTGTTGTTTGCCTTTTTTTTTTTTTATGTTTGTTTATTTTTCTATTTTTTCAGTAGATATTATAGGTTTGTTTTAATTTATTTTTATATATATTTTTAATTATTTCACTTATTGTTTCATTATTTTCACCCTACATATTCTTTTTTTAAATTTATCATACATATTTATCATATCTGACATTCATTTCCATTATTCATTTTTTCTTTATAGTTGTTATCTTTTCTTATTTATTTATGTATTATTATTATATGTCACGTTTGTATGTGATTATTATTTTATTCTTTTATCATCAGAATTGATGCTCGTAAATTAAAATCATAACAATTTGATTTAAATTTTGTAAATTTCTTTATTTAGTTTTCACTAAAAAAAATCTGATGACGGATTTTAGAATTTTTGGGATAGCAATTTTCTCGAACTACCAAGGTGATGAGTTATTTTTAGGATACCGAGAGTAACTCCAATAACGCTTTGATTAAAAATAATAATTTTTAATAGTCTTTATACCAACCATTGAAGGTAATTTATTTGCTCATTTTTATGATGCAAAATGTACCAAATTGGACATTTAAAATTGAATTTCTAAAACATTATTTAAAAAATAATAATTTGAATTGTGTTGGATTAAATTTGGTAACTATTTTTCATAATGGGCAGTGTGGGGTGCTAATACTCCCCACATGCAAATGACTCCCGAACCAATTTTAAATTTTTACAGACCAAAATATTTGATTTTAAAATTACGTGACCAATCACGCCCTAAAATGATTGGTGGCGACCCCGAATTTCTTTTTTTTTCAAAAAAATTATTTTTCAATCGTCGCTTCACGTCCCATGCACATTGCGACAAATGGTGTATCAGATTTTTAGACATAAACTGAAATAATATTTATTTATAAAATTATCAATTGTAGTGAGACCCACTATAATTGTGCACAACTGCAATGCCACATGACACTGCAGTGCGCCTTGAGGCGGCACAGTGCCTCACAACAGTTTGCCTCACGGCACTACACTGTTGTACCCACACTACTGTAGTGCCACGTGGCACTATGAATAGTCTATGCAATCTCTAATACACAATCAGTGATTGACACGTGAGAATTACTGTGAATTAAATTTTTATTTTAATCAGATAAATATCTAGATATCAAATAATTTAAAATTAACACATTTGAATTATCCCTATCGATTAACTTATCTGTTATTTTATAAATAACAGATTTAGCTGATTTCAAATTATTATCTAATTATAATTTAATTATCTAATTTCATAAATTAGATATTCTGTCTCACTAATTAATAAGTAAAAAATAATCGATATATATATATATATAATTTCCAGAATTTATATATATAATTTTTAATTAGTTAATCACACATAATTATCTCATAATTATGTATTTGCCTTAGAATTAAAAATTCATTTTGCAAGTCAGTCATTTTCTTATGTTTTGAAATATCCACACCCTACACTGTGTAGTACAAAGATGACTTGTGGACTATGAACTTATAATCCTAAGCTCCAATAAATCAGGTAATTAATTAAACTTTTTAATTAAATAATTTTATTTATTAATTTCATTATTACTCTACTATAAATATGAAATTGAACTCTTAGTGATTATAGAATGTATTTACAGAGTATTTTCATGTAGTCCACTGGTATAATCATTTCATATAGTTATGTCCTCAAATTATTGGTTCGTAAATTAGAGCTGGTGAAAATTAACACTTAAGAGAACCAATATACTATCCGTTAGGAAAGCTTGGATTCCAAATCTTGCAAGATCATGTTCTCAGCCATCCACATCATTGGATCTCTAAAAAACCAGTCACTAGCTTGTTTTATAAACAAGCCTTAACGGATGAATCAAAAGATCCAGTAGACTTCCATAAGAGTTCATGATTACTCAGGATTCAGACTTATCTATATATGATCATCGAATTGATGTGTATTAAATTTTTATGATAAACGGCATGTTAATAAAGATATTAATTCACATTGGTCCAGTCATATATAATCTCATTATATAAAGTATTTTCACTAAGATATCTATACACATCAATGATCCGGATCTAGATCACACGCATTCAAATGCTTAATGAACCGTACTAGCAACCATTCATTAAAGATTGAATACTTTAATATGTTGCTGACGACTTGATTCATTATGTATGATCTTAATTTTCTCATATTAATACAAGATCATTATCTCATTAATGAATATGAAATTTTCAGATATTTATATAAATTATTCAACAATAATTTAAATAAACAATTATAAAAAAAATATAATTTTCATTAAATTTTATATTAAAATATCATACACATGTTTTGTCAATACAAATGCCTAAGTTGCACGGAGAAGGTTTAAAATGCAAAAGCACGAATTATTCTTATTATTTTTCTTCTTTCTTTGATTTTTGTTTTCTGAAGCGATGGAGGGTATGCCTACAATTCCAAGCTCTTTTTCACCATTGACAACAAAAATCAAGGTATTAGAGAATAAATTCAAAGATTTAAGGTTTTCGAGCAAAGTAATGGTATTTTTCCCCTAAGCTTCTTACCAGAAAAATCATGGGTCAAATTTGGGTTGATGTGTTTTGGGATGAAACCCGTGAGATTGGCGTGCGAAATGGTAACCGACGTGAGGAGATTCATGTTTCCGAGTATAACAAATGGGCCAGAGGCATTGATAGGGACGTAAGAGACAGTAAAATCGGTGAGGTTGTGAAGGCGGCTCAGCCAGACGTCGGTCACTCTATGGAGGTTGTTGATGCAGGTGAAGGTGCGGAGGGAGGAGACCAGATCGGAAGGGAAGCTAGTGGGGGAGATGGGACAGTTGAGGAACTGAAGGGATTGGAGAGTGGACAGGGATTTGAGAGGGTAAACGGGTAACCGGAGATGGGGAAGAGGTTAGGGAGGGAGTGGGTAAGATTACAGGAGAAAACAGAGGTAGTTGTCGTAATGGTGGTAGATAGGAGGAGGATAATGAGAAGCAATGGCTGCAGGAGTGATGCTGGTGGTGGTCAGAGAGAGGATTTACAACACATGGTAAAAAAAATGTTAGATATGCGACATGACATAATGGATATTAAATTAAATTATTGTTCATTAAAAAAGTCACATGTAAGTCATATGTATTGACTTCCATCCATTTTTTGAATAGAAGTCATGATAGAGAATATTAATGAAACGAAATAAAAAGTGAAGCGATTTTATTATAAGATTTTAAATATGAAGGTGCTAACTGATATAATGGTACAAAAGTCGGGGTTCAGCATAATTAACCCTCATTTTTACTTTGTTAACTAAAATTCATAGTATATCTCATAAATTAATATTATACATCTACTTGATCACCACATGGCACATTAGTCGAATTGCCATACAATTAATTAACCTTCATTTTTTTATTGCATGTAGTCTAATGTTACCATGAGGTCAAAATACATGTAGTCTAAATTATATGAGTTTAAAATGCATGTGGTCTAATGGAACGTTAGGCGCTTTTAATGAATGATATGATTTAATGTATATGACATATTTTAAATTCTGATCAATTTTATCTTATCCAAGATTACAAATCCAAATAATTCCTATAAATACTTAGGAACTAGGATTCTTTAAAACCGAACAACTACGAATAATAAGAGGAAAAAATGTTCTCAAAATGTTGTATTGTTTGCCTCTTTCAAGTTAGTCTAAGAAAAATCAGAAAGTTAGTCTAACAACTCAGAAAGTAAAATGCCAAAAAGAAAAAAAAATTGAAAGGAGCCGAAATTTTCTTCATTTATTTTATGAACAGCCTCCAGGCAATCTTTCTTTTTTTAACTAGAAATAATCTCAAATAGTTTGGCATGCAATTTCTCAGACAAAACTCTAACATAGACAACTCGATCATATCCGATTCTTCATCAACCCTAATTCACTCACAGATATCCACACGGACGACTTCTTAACATAAATCCATACACATTCGACTCAGATCTAGAGCTTAATTTCTTATTTATTTTCTTATCCTAATACACCAATTGATGAGATTAAATGTAGCATTGCTTTTGAGCTTGGTTTCAAAGGTGCCTTCATCTAAGAGAGTGTAGTATTTTACATTGTTAGCTATCAAACTCTTTGGAAATCTGTAATGCGGAAGAAGGTCATGGATATAGAAGATAAGCACTGCAGATTTCAATGAATATATTCCCACCCTTTATTGATAGAGATTCTATGTTGTTATATACAAGAATGAGAGAAACTAATTTAGGAAATACATAAACTAGAATTGTGCTATATTTACAATAGACAGCTAGATAATACAAGAATAGAATCAGTTACAAGAATGAAATTGATGACCGAATATTTGTCATGATTTTAGGCTAAACATGCTCTGTTTTGTGTTTCCCTTATACGCCCCCGCGAGATTGGGCTTCCATCGGCAAGACCAATCTTGGTACGCAGCAATTCTGTACGCGGCTTTGACAGTGGCTTGGTGAGAAGATCAGCTAGCTGGTCTTGAGTGTGTACATGTCTGACTTGAAGGCTTCCTTTTTGGACTAAGTCACGCACAAAGTGAAGATCGATTTGAATGTGTTTCCTGCGCGAATGATTGACTGGGTTAAAACTTATATGTGTGGCTCCAATATTGTCACATAACAAATGAGGAGAGTCTTTGAGTGGAAGTTGAAGTTCTTTGAAAAGGGTTGACAACCACATTGTCTCAGAAGCCGCATTAGCTAGTGCCCGGTATTCAGCCTCGGTTGAGGATCTTGCAACTGCACGTTGTTTCTTGGAGCTCCAAGAAATTAGATTAGGACCCAAGAAACTGATGTAAGCAGAAGTTGATGTGCGGTCATCCATATTTCCAGCCCAATCGGCATCGGAGTATGTCCTTAGTATAGAAGGTCCAGCTTTGTTGATCTGAATACCATAAAAGATGGTTTGTTTTAAGTAGCGGAGGAGCCGTTTGGTTGCTGTCCAATGATTTGCAGTTGGCTTGTGCATAAATTGAGAGAGTTTGTTGACTGCGAAAGAGATATCAGGACGTGTCAAGGACAAATATTGAAGACTACCAATTATTTGACGAAACTCAGAACTGTCCACAGCAGCCGTGCCATCAATCAGTTGGAGAGTTTGGGTGGTGGAGAGAGGGGTTGAGACATCTTTCGCACCACTCATACTTGTAGTGTCTAACAGCTCACAGATGTATTTATGTTGTGAGAGAAATAACCCTGCTCTGGTAGGAATGACTTCAATCCCCAAGAAAAAATGAAGGGAACCCATATCCTTAAGAGAAAACATGTCTCCCAACTGTTTGATAATGGAGGTCAGGAGAGATGAATTATTTCCTGTGATAATAAGATCATCAACATACACCAAAAGGTAGCAAAGAGTGGAGCCATGGCTGTAGATGAAGAGAGAGGAGTCTGCCTTGGAGTTTCAAAATCCCAGTTGAAGAATGGCAGTTTTGAGGGCAATGTACCAAGCCCGTGGGGCTTGTTTAAGCCCATAGATAGCATTTTTGAGTCTGCACACATGATGGGGTTTGGACAGGTCTTTGAATCCCGGAGGTTGTACCATAAAAACAGTTTCAGTTAAGGCATCATTTAGAAAAGCATTATTAACGTCCATTTGCCGCAAATCTCATCCATTCATCACTGCAATAGATAATACAGCTCTAATAGTAGCTGGTTTAACCACAAGGCTAAAGGTCTCTGTGTAATCAACATCAGGACGTTGATTATAGCCCTTAGCCATGAGTCTGGCTTTGAATTTATCAACAGAACCATCAGCTTTCCTTTTTACCGAAAATATCCACTTACACCCCACGGGTTTACAGTCAGAAGTGGGTAAAACGAGGTCCCAAGTCCCATGTTTCATCAAGGCAGTGAGCTCTGTGGACATGGCCTCACGCCAGTGAGGTTGAGAAATGGCTTGGCTCACACTTGTTGGTTCAATGGTTTGAGGGAGAGAATACTTTGACACGGTGTGGATTTGTTTAGGTTTAAAAATTTGGTTCATTGATCTTGTGGTCATGGTGTGAGTGCGTTGAGGTTGAGGATTTGTTGGGTTAGGGTTTGAGAAATTCGGATTGGGGAGAGGATTAGAAGAACGAGAATTGGGATCAGGTGAAAAAGACATCGGAAAATCTGGTAAAGACCCGGTCCGATTGTCACCTGGAGGTGTATTCGGATGGGTGGTGTTGGGATCGACAGCTTGCAAGGAACCAGAAAGTAAAGGAGCAGAGGGTGTGAAATTACCAGGGAAGGATGCAACGAGGGTAGGCGAACCTTCCGGAGGCAGCGAGGGTGCCGGTGCGTTGGAAACCATTGAGGATGGCATGGCAGTCGGCTGGGCACCGAAGTGAAGAGAGAGCAGTTGATGAGGGTCTCGAAGGTGCGGAGTGAGCTCAGAAGACACGGGTGAGGATTGGCTGAAGTGAGTTTGGTTTTCATCAAATAACACGTGGCGAGAGATGAAGCACTTTTTTGTTTGGGGCTCAAAACACTTGTAGCCATTTTGAGTTGGTGAATAGCCGAGAAAGATACAGGCGTTGGATTTGGGCTGCATTTTGTTGGAGTTATAGGCTCTTGTGAGAGGATAACAAATACACCCAAATTTTTTAAATTTTAAATAATTGGGTGATTGACCAAAAAGAGCTTCAAAAGGTGATTTATTTTTTAGGAGAGACGTGGGTTGTCAGTTTATGAGATAAGAGGCCGTTTGAAAAGCGTGGGGCCAGTACGAAAATCAAGTTTTGCATCATAGAGGAGAGTGAGGCTCGTTTCGACTAGATGACGATGACGTCGTTCAGAGACACCATTTTGTTGGGGAGTATGAGGGGCAGTGGTGAGGTGAGTTATACCGTGAAGTAAGAGATATGATTTTAAAGCAATAAACTCACCTCCATTATCCGAATATATTGTTTTGATGGATTTTTGAAAGCGGTTTTCAACGAATTTTTTGAAGTGCGGGAAAATTGTAGAAACACCGGATTTAGTGGTCATGGGATAAAACCATATATATTTTGTATAATGATCAACAAAAATAAGGTAATATCGTGATCCATCAATCCCAGTATAACTAGCGGGTCCCCACACATCCGTGTAAATAAGTTCAAGAGGCTCATGACTTTGGAGACTTGTGACACGAAAGGGTTGTTGATGTGCTTTATTAATAGAGCATGAATGACATAAAGAAGACAAATTTTTATGCGAGGAAGTAGGAAGAGAAAAATTCTTAACAAGATGACGGACAATTTTAAAAGAAGGATGCCTAAGAGCTTGTGCCAACCATCAATGGAGGTCCTTTCATGCACATTAGCAACCTTTTTGGATACCGCCAATGATTCCGGAAAGGTGTAGATGCCATCGTTACATGCTCCTTTTAGTAGGATTGCCCCCGTGATCTTGTCCTTCACAAAAAAATGAAAGGGATGAAATTCAATAAAGACATTATTTTGTTTGGTGAGATGATGCACAGAAATTAAGTTTTTGCAAAGATTTGGAACATAAAGAGTATCACGTAATGTAAATGTTCGGTGCGGAGAGTGTAAAGCCAATGAACCAATGTGTGAGACGGCCAAACCTGAACCATCATCGAGAATTACTTCGTCAGTTCCATCATATTCGGAATGAATAGATAAATTGGAAAGATCACCCGTGATATTATGAGAAGCGGCGGAATCAAGTAGCCAATTTTTATCTTTTCCCGTAGAAGTGGTAGCACAGTTGATAGAGACATTCTGTGAATGGAACTGAGCACAGGCCTTGGCAATGTGGCCCAACTGATCACATAGTTGGCACTTGGGCTGATAGGGTCGAGTAGAGTTATTGGGCTTACCAGCACTTGTTGTAACGTCGTCCATCACGTTGGGCTCCATTGGAGTACCTGCTTGGACTGGAGCCTTGAGGCCCATGGTAGTGGTCATGTTGTTTGAAGAAGCGCTGATGACTTCCCCCATTTGCAGACGTCTTCGTCTTCGTAAATTGGCAGACGCAACTAAGTTTTGCGTTGCAGCTTCCAGGCGCCTCAGATAAGCCTCGTAGCCAACCAGCAGGTCGTGCAACTCCTCAAAAGTCAGAGATGACTAGCGGGCACGAATCGACACTGCAATCTCCCAAAAATCTGGACCTAAACCATTTAACACATAAAGGGTTAGGTCATCATCAGAAATTGAATGATCTATGATGGCGAGTTCATCGGCTAGAGTCTTCACAGCATGGAGATATTCGGTGATGGTTCTATTTCCACGCTGGATTAAGGTAAGTTCCTCATTTAACTGCATTGCACGAGTTTGAGATCTGTTAGCATAAAGATGAGTGAGCTTTTTCCAAGCTTCATGGGAGGATTTAGCTGTAGCAATGAGGGTTGTGATGGACGGAGAGGTAGAGGCTAAAATCACACTTAGGATAAAGCTTAACTTGTCGGACCCAGTGGGTCTTGCGCAGTTCTTCAGTCGGGGTGCCATCTGAAGAGGGACACCGAAAGGTGCCTTCAACATAGTTGAGGAGATCATAACCAATAAGAAGTGCTTCAAATTGAGCACGCCATTGAGGAAAAATGGAGGGAGTTAGTTTTTCATTGATTTGGGCAGTGATGTTGAGAGCGATAAGGGGTTTTTCGGATGCGGAAGGGGGTTGGGTGTTGAGATTAAAATGGGGAGTTGGTTCGGAGAAGGAAGATATTGTAGTTACTTGGATCGGTGGCTCGGTGGAGATCGGCTCTTCTGATACCATATAGAAGATAAGCACGGCAGATTTCAATGAATATATTCCCACCCTTTATTGATAGAGATTCTATGTTGTTATATACAAGAATGAGAGAAACTAATTTAGGAAATACATAAGCTAGAATTGTGCTATATTTACAATAGACAGCTAGATAATACAAGAATAAAATCAGTTACAAGAAATGGAATTGATGACCGAATATTTATCATGATTTTAGGCTAAACATGCTCTGTTTTGTGTTTCCCTTATAATGGACGTCTATGATTGAGGTAATGGTAAATAATCGACTGTTGAATTGACTATGGGGTTTCTGAGAAAGGGATAACTATAATGAATTGAGAGAATGAAGAGACGAGTACATGAGAAGATGCCCGTTGATGGTATTGGAGGAGTAATCATTCTCTTTCTCAGACAAGGGCTTGGTTTGGTATCAAAGCTGTGAGAGCGAATTAGTTCAATTAAATTTTTAACAATAATTATCAATCCATTTAAAATTTTCTCCCTTGCATATTAGTGCAAAAACATATGAGATATTGTGTAGAATATGAACATATGTAATTTTTTAAAGTTTACATGCGCTGAGCCATATTTTAGATACATACTAGATATATACCTCAATGTATGATTTATTCTAAGATTCATAGTAAACAAAAAAAAACTATCATAACTACTAATTAAACTTTCAGAAAGAAGTGTACAGCCGTTTAAGAATCTAAATCATTACTAAACAACCATAGTTTGGAAAAAAAGTAAACTAACATCTTATATTTACTTACTTCCAAAGTTATTCAACGAACCAAAATGTTATTCCACAACTTGATTTTATATTTCGTATCCAATTAATTTTGCTATCAACTTTTTTATCACACATAATGTATAAATCGTATCAACCATGAATCTTTCATCTTACTAATTGTGCAAGAAAGAATCAATCAATGATTAAGAGATACAAATAAGATACTAACTACATACCAACCCGGAATACCGACTCCAATGATTGATATCAACTAGGGGAGATACGATAGAAAAACATGGTAGGAAGAAATCAAACAAACATGAATTTATCACGTGCAGTGATACTTTTACTAGTATCTATAAAAGTGTAGAAATTAGAGAATCATTTTTTAATAATATTGTCTCTAATTATCTTTTAAATTCTCTAGATTATCCTCGCAGTGCATATATCATCCCAATTATTCATATGATTTTTCTTAACTATTTTTTATTTATTATGCGATTACTCATATGAAAAGTTTTTTTAACTATTTTATTTAAATTACCATTTTTAATCTAGAATCTTAAAAGATTAATTATAAATAAAAAATAAGTGTCAAATTAACTAAGGTCTTATTTGACTCAACTTATAAGCTGCAGCTTATGACTTATAGTTTAAATTAGTAAATAACTTACTTTTAGGAGAAGTAACGCATGTTATTGAAATAATCTAGCAACTTATTCAAACTAAAAAGCTAATAAGTTTTAAGCTAAAGTAATCTAAGTTTTTTTACTTAAAATTCTTTTAATTTCTTCACATCTCCAACATTACCTTCATCTTTTTGAAAAATTACATAAACTTACTTCTCTTCTTCAAGATAGATCTATGAAATGAATAGGGGTGTGCAAGTAATCGACGAACCGAAATAACCATGATATAAAAGTAATTGATATTATTTTAATATCCCTCTTAATGATATATGGTTATAAAATTTCCGTCGTAATTATCATGATCAATCATCAAAGAATGATGAGATTGATGAATGAATCGTGTTTTTTTAAATATCCCATTTTTCTTTTTCGCGACAGTACAATTGTAATACTAAACATGTTGAATCCGAAACAATGATTACCCATCAGGTATTGGCATTTGAAAAGCGCCTTTTCTGGTTGGATCTGTTTTGTTTCCTAGGAAACGAACGGAAAAGACGGAATTGAAAGAAAAATTATGGAGGTGAACTGCCATTCCTAATATGACCCAAGCTAGTAGAAAAAAAAAACCTAACAGGTTTGATGAACTTAATTTTAGTTAACCATAATGAGGGCATCAACGCAATGGTCACGTATGTCTGAAGGTTTGCTCATCCTAAGATAGGGTTTGAATTAGGGAACGCTATCTCATTGTCACTGTGGATTAGCTCGGTTTCTACATGCTCCCCGAAACTTAGTCAGACAACTACGTTACAGAAATTCCTTGTGAAAAAAAATAACTTAATTTTAGTTTTCCTTATTTTTCTAATCAGCCAAACAACGGAAGAACCGGGGGTGAAAAATAGTCGGTGAAAAATAGCATGGTTATGGAAGTTCATAAGAGAGGGTGAGACTGGCAGTAATTTTAGCATTTAATTTGGAGGATGAAGTGCAATTTAAATTTAAGATCTATGAATGCAAACTATATCGTTAAAGGATATTAAGATAATTTTAATTAAAATGATTTAATTATTAATTTATTTATCATACATTAATTTAAAATAAGTTATAACTTAAAGTTAATTAAAATAAGTTTAGTCAAACACATTTTAGTTTATAGACCAAAGTTAAATTTAAATAAATTATAATTTAAAATTTTAAGCTATAAGTTTAAGTGAAACCAAACGGATCCTAAATATTTATTTAGTTAGTATATTTTATTATCATTTTTATGTGTATACTATTGTAACCGGCTTTAGAAACAAAAGTGGAAAGGAAACTTTCATTGAGTGAAATGATTTTTAAAACTCTATATCTATAACTTTTTATCTTATCTTATTATACATCGCAGTCTATAAAAAATAATTTTGGACAAGTTTTCCTCACAATATTATTAGATTTTTTAAATTATCTCTAAGCTTTGTACTAAATGATATTAATTAAGTTTTTAAATAATTAATAGACATTATCTTTTATTTTAAGTCATACGTAATTATTCATTTTACATTTTATTTTACCATAAAAGTTATGATTAGATGTTTGGATGAGAAAATTAAAAAACCCATACATAATAATGGTAGACGTGTAGATGAGAAAAAAACCCAAAAAACTAAATTATGTTCTAGATAACTTGATCTAGAGTTTTGTGAACCTAAATTAACGAGATAATTTATGTATTTAGATTCTTTGCATGATTATTGGATGAAATTCGGACGGTCCTTTCAAATAGGCCAAAATAAAATAAAATAACATTTTAAATATAATTTAGGGTGAGTGTTTTATCTAAAAATATTTTAGTCTATATCTATTATATTATAGAAATTAGAGAATCATCTTTTATTAATATTATCCTTAATTATTTTTAAATTTTTTGCGATTATCCAGTGTATTTTATATCTCAATTATTCATATAAAAACTTTTTTTAACTATTCTATTTAAGTTATCATTTTAAAAGATGTTTACTCCTCATTTTTAATCTAAAATTTTAAAAGATTAATTATAAGCAACAAATAAGTGTCAAATTAACTAAATATTTATTTAGTTAATATTTTTTATTATCATATTTATGTGTTCACTATTCTAACGGCTTTTAAAAACAAAAGTGAAAAATAAAATTTCATTTAGCGAAAAGCAATTTAAAACTCTATATTTATAACAACTTATATTAAATTTACATTAATTCTCTCAATATGTATATCAACTGCTTGCTTACTTTTTTTTAGCTTATATAATCTTGTAGATATACATGCAATAGATATTTAATTTTTTTCTATATTATATAATATTTAGAAAAAATAGATATTTAACTTTTTCAATATTATATAAAATTAAGCAAAAAGCTTACACCGATTAAAAAAAATAATCATCTAAATAAAACTTGTATACGAGAGATCGATATTACCCGTTTCAACTAAAATATTACATGTATTAGGGAAAGTAGTAATGAAAATAAGTGCAAAGTAGAACTATAAATAATTATTGCAATATTCTGAGGAAGTTAAATATCTATAATACTTACACCTAGTACCAGTGGCGGTAATTAGATGTGTGGATGAGAAAATTAAAAAATCCATACATAATAATGTAAACGTGTGGATGACAAAAAAACCCAAAAACCCGAATTCTGTTCTAGATAACTTGATCTAGAGTCTGTGAACCTAAAGAGCTAATTTATGTATTTGGATTCTTTGCATGATCATTCGATGAAATTCGGACGGTTCTTTTTTGTTAAAACTAAAATTATTAACTACAAGAAAGCACAAATTAACAAATTACAAGTCACATATCTCAAGAAATAAACAAAATAGCCAAACAAACTACCAAAACTAACTAGAAACCTAATTACATCCATCTAGCTAGTACATCAGTAACAATATCAATTTTGTGTTCAGCTTTCAAGAAATCTGAGTCTATCCATTCTAACAATCTTTCTTAAGGTAATAGAAGAATAACAAAATTTATCTTGAAAAATTCTTCTATTCTTTTCCAACCACACACAATAAGTAAAAATAGAAAAAAAGTTTGATAATGACATATTTCAATTCTTCTATTCCTTTCCAACCACACACAATAAGTAAAAACAGAAGTTTGATAATGACAGACTCGGATGCATTACCACTAGTCATCTTCAATAACCAATCTAAGAAATCCAACCAAGAGAAGGCAGGATTACATCCATACATCAAGTCAGTAAGAAATTTCTTTGATGTTTTGCACTCAAAGAAAATATGAGGAGAACATTTCACACCTGCAACACAAAACACACAATCTGTACATGCAGAATTGCACCACTTAGAGATGTGAGCCTTCGTAGCTAACCTGCCCAGCATTGCAAGCCATAGTGAATATGAATAATTTCACATGACAAGTGACAAGATCTAAATCGAAAACTTCATTGAAGAGAAGATAGAGCGAGAACCGACCAATCAGACGAAATCTAATCAAGACTATTGGATTGATTAGACGGTCAAGATTCACTTGGTTGTTATTGTTGATAAGCTATATCTTAGAGAATATTCTGTTAATCCTATCTTCAGATAGAATTAGATAAACTGTATCAGATTTTATGTAACCGATTGAAGGCCTATAAATAATGGCAAGATGTAACCCTAAAGGAGGGACAACACACAACAACTCTCAACACCCAATAGGCTTGAAAAGTCTTTCTCCATAATGAAATACGATCAAAATATCCCCATGATTTTTCTTTCTTTTAAGGTTTTTTCACGTAAATCATGGTGTCATTATTCTCTCATTCTCTCTCTTAATTGTTTTCTATATTTTTCATATTATGATGTAAGAAATTCACGATCGATCCTCAAAGATCATGAATTTCTTCATTTACATTTGGTGCTTTCATTGAGAGATGAGAAAAAACTCAATAAATCTATTCCCAAAACACTCAAAACCAAATCAAATGCTTTTGATAACGGATACAGAATCGGAAGCGGAAACAGAATCAGAAGCAAGAACGGGTATGCCAACGAATTGGAATCGGAAGCAAAAAACGCCACCACGAAGGGCCGGCAAAACCCACGGATTGCTGGACGAAGAAAGCTCCACTTGGGACAGCCACAAAAAAAAAATAACACAGCCGACGACAACCACCAGTCGCCACCAACAACCATCTCGACCGCTGAAGTTGAAGGAAAAGCCACGACCACCACCGAAATATCTTTTTTTGAAACCGAAATATCTTTTTATTTAAAAATTATCAAACTGAAATATCTTTTTTTGAAATCATGTATCTAACTCGAGACTCTAAAAATATTGTATTTAACATGGTCAACTTAACGCTCGATCATCTTACCAGAGTGATATTTGATGTGTAAACCATTACATATCAAACTAGATTCGGTGTTTAAACTGAAGATAACGAAAGAGAACTATACTTCAAATCATACATCGTTTAAAAGATATGGAAATTATCCTCTTGAAGAATTTTGTGGAACTCAATTTGGAACTTCAAGGCAAAAGTTATGGCAGTTTTCATACAAGCTATTAGAAATGAAGATTACGCAGAATAGTAAATTTCAGAAATTATAATGTGTCAATTAGAAGATAAACACATAGGTAATCATATATTATTATGAAGATATAGAAGTATACTTCCTGGAGAATTTTACGGAATTGATTTTGGAGCTCATAACAAAAAGTTATGATGATTTTCGTGAGGACTGTTCGAGAAAGTAGAATATGCGGAATGATCAATTTCAGAAATTAAACTGAATTTAGTAGGAGTCAATTACACCATGAAAATCTTGTATCAACGGAAATATAAGGAAATCTATCTCATGAAGAATTTTTCGGAAATCAATTTGAAGCTCCCGATCAAAAGCTATGGCAATTTTTGTTGGTGTCGTTCAGGAAAGTAAACCTATAAACGCTTTCCAAGTTTAATTTTTAGACTGTATCAATTTATACAATATTACATAGCAAATAATATATCGTTAGAAATATTTAGATGTATACTTCTTGAAGAATTTAACATGACTCAATTCAAAGCTCTCGAGGAAAAGTTATAATATCTTTCATGAATGTCATTCAGAAAAATAAATTATGCAAAACAGTAAATTCATAAATTCAATTCTATTGACTGGGGGTCAGATACATGACGAATCTTATAACAATGGAAAGATACATAAGTCTACTTATTAGAGAATTTCATGGAATTCAATTTGAAGTTTTCAATCAAACTTATGACATGATACATGCATGCCATTTACAAGACGAAAAACTTAGTGTCAACTCTCTCTTATTCGACAATGGAACTAAGGGCGTAAATCCTTGGAAGAGATAGTTCATAAGTCCTACTCTCAGAATGAACTAAGGGCGTAAGCTCTTGGGAGGGGCAATTCATAACTCATTGGGAGGGACAATTCATAAGTCATACTTTCAGAATGAACTAAGGGCGTGAGTCCTTGGGAAAGGCAATTCATAAGTCATACTCTCAGAAGGAACTAAAGGCAATTTGTAAGTCCCTCTTAAAGCGGAAACGGAGTCATGGTTCTTTATTTGAACCCAAATCCTCCTCTCAAAAGAAAATTAGCAATTCGTAAGTTCTCTTAAAATGGAAATGGAGTCATGGTTCTTTATTTGAATCTAAGTCCTCCTCTCAAAAGAAAATAGACAATTCGTAAATCCCTCTTAAACTGGAAATAGGGTCATGGTCTTTTATTTGAATCTAAGTTCTCATCACAAAAGAAAACGGGTAGTTCGTAAGTCCTTCTTAAAATGGAAATGAGGCCATGATTTTTTATTTAAACCTATGTTATTCTCTCAAAAGAAAATGACAGTTCGTAATTCATTCTCTCAGAACGAAGACTGAGCCTTGGTTTTTTATTTGAACCTAAGTCCTTGAAAAAATAATACAATAAAAGAGAGTTTAATAGAAGAAAAATTGCACAAACAGAGTACTTATATTGATTGAAGCTGAAGTACAAAGGAAAAATACAAAATAAGAGAAAGAAATAGAAAAACAAGGAAATGGAAGAAATTCAATCAATGGAAGTGGGACATCAAACTCAAACTCCTGCAATGAAATTATGAAACGATACACTCATTACTTACTCATTTTAATAAATTATTATGTTCTTGTTCTTGTTCAACATTCTTGTCACATATCTTAACATATGAGAGAAGGAAAAGAAAAATGAAGAAACGGGATAAACTCTATCAATGAGATTGTGTTAAAGAAAATGAGAAAACTCTATCAATGAGCTGTAGCAAAAGAAAACTGGAGGAACTCCACGGTCAGTAGCTGTTCTCAAAAGAAAAAAGGAGAAACCACCACTAAAAACGGACAATAAAAAAGTTATCTGAAAAAACTACATCGCATGTTTCCAAGAAGTGCGTGAGAACAAAAACTGGTAGAAGCAACGTCTCAAAAAGAAAAGATAATCATTACACCTCAAACGAATAAAATTCTATTGAGTGCAATGAGAGCAAATGAACAGGAATAATTTCACATGACACGTGGCAATATTTAGATCGAAAAGTTTATCGAAGAGAAGTTAGAGCGAGAACCGACCAATCAGGCGAAAGTACATGGATTGCTGACGTGACATTCCAAAGAAAAGCTAATCAAGACCATTGGATTGATCAGATGGTCAAGACTCACTTGGTTGTTATCGTTGATAACTAGATCTCAGAGAATATTCTGTTGATCTTATTTCTAGATAGAATTAGATAAACTGTATCAGATTTTATGTAACTGATTGAAGACCTATAAACAGAGGCAAGATGTAACCCCAAAGGAGGGACAACACACAATAACTCTCAACACCCGATAGTCTTGAAAACCCTTTCTCCATAATGAAATATGATCAAAATCTCTCCGTGATTTTTTCCCATTTAAGGGGTTTCTATGTAAATCATAGTATCATTATTTTCTCATTCTCTCTCTTAGTTATTCTCTATATTTTTTATATTATGGTGTAAGAAATTCATGATCGATTCACAAAGACTGTGAATTTTTTCCTTTACACATAGAATGAAAGAGCATTTTGGGAATATGCCCTTTAAACTAGACTAACTTCACCCACGTAGGTTTCGTGTTCGGACAGTTCTTTCAAATAGGCCAAAATAAAATAAAATAAAATAACATTTAAATATAATTTAGGGCGAGTCTATGAGTGTTTTGTCTAAAAAGACTTTAGTCTGTATCTCTTATATCTATAAAAGTGTAGAAATTAGAGAATCAATTTTTAACAATACTATCTCTAATTATTTTTTAAATTTTCTAGATTATCCTCGTAGTGTATTTATTATGCTAATTATTCATATGATTTTTTTTTAATTATTTTATATTTATTATCTGAATTACTCATATGAAAAGTTTTTTAACTATTTTATTTAAATTATCATCTTTAAAGATGTTTTATTCTCATTTTTAATCTAAAATCTTAAAAGATTAATTATAAGCAACAAATAAGTGTCAAATTACCTAAATATTAATGTGGTTAATATTTTTATTATCATTTTTATGTGTATACTATTCTAACTGGCTTTAAAAATAAAAGTGAAAAAGAAAATATCATTTAGCGAAAAAGGAATTTAAAAATTCTATATCTATAACTACTTATATTATCTTATCTTACTATATATCAAAATTAGTAAAAAATATTTTTGGAATAATTTTCGTCACAATATTATTAAACTTTCTAAATTATCTCTAAACTTAGTATTAAATGACATCTAACTAAGTTTTTTAATTAGCTAATTAATGGACAATGTCTTTTATTTTCAGTGATACTTAATTACTCTTTTTACATTATAGTTTACAATAAAAATTGTGATTAACTGTAACAATATAATACATAATATATAACAATGATACATAGTCAATGAAAGAAAAAAAAATTCTGAAACAAATTTGATAATAGAGAAAATAATTTACAAAAAAATAATAAGTAAAATGCATTAATTTACATATTAGACAAATTTCATACGTATAGAACATGACTTACCATATACGAAGCTGGTTGAAACCATTATTGTTATGTGTTGTTCATAGTAACCAATATTTCGTAAAGAAGAGAGAGAGGGATTAATTCTGATAATTGTGAGCACAGCTGTATAAGCAATTAGTTATTGTGTGATCAATTCTTCCACTTACATGGAACACTGTCTGTTGGTGCAAACAAGCAGACAGTGTCATCAACATTGATAATAATAGAGAGATAACACTAGCAATACCGGAAAAGTTTTTAAATTAACAAGAAGCATATTTCCAAAAAGATCGAGTACTGCTTATAAAGGAACAGGATCGACAAGCAAAGAAGCTACAAGATCCTTGAGCAGACCATGAGCATGTGCATAGCCATCTTCATTCTTGTATACCACGTCCATTACGCGACTAAGGTTAAGAACTCGAGCAAGGAGAGACATGGGGATTGAGGTTGGTCGACGGAGACACCCTTCGTTTATATCCTTCCAAGCGTTACTCAGTTGTTCATGAAAATACGCATGTGCTTCTTCTTCTGTCGCATCATGTTGTGTCATGTAACACTCTACAGCGGACACAACATGCCCTCTCTTTTGCTCAAACTGCATAAATATTGTATACTTAAGTGTCATGTTTGGAAGATTTCAATCACAGTTAATAGTTATAGCTAGACATAGTTATAGCTAGACAATAATTCATGGATACACCGTTGAAAAAGAAAAAATAATTTTAGACTTTGGCATTTTTTAAACGAAAATTGGCATTTTTTACTAGAAAAAGTCTAATGTCATCTTTGTTTTAATAAATTTCTGCTGAACTTAGTATCCAAAATATTTTATTAAATTGTGGTCTTGTATGTATTAATCTTAATATTAGAATGTTAGGTTAGTGTCTAACAGAAAATTTTTACTAGATTTTACTAGACCAATGGTCTAGCAATCGGTAACTTGCTCTCTTTTTTCTTTAAAAAATGTCACATTGTATTAAAAATTAAAAATGTGTCATAATATTTTATTTTTCATGTTCTACCTACCACAATCTCTTATAAATATAAGTTAACCTTATGTGACACCATGTCATCCATTAGTCTGCTAATAAGTTCTGAAGCTCTTATAATTCTGGGGTTGCTTAGCGACCAATCAAAAGCGTCTTTTGTCACAATTTCTCCCATTCCAACAAAGGATGTGATAGCTAGCAGAGAATAACCAGTAGTAACAACTGCAAGTCGCATGTATTCATCCAGCGTTGGTGTGTATTGCAGATAGTACCATTTGGCCTCATCAAAATATGCTTGTACTTGATTTTTCATATGAAAGTTAATCAGATGAACAAACTCTATTTAACTGTGGAAATATTGGAAAAATATGGCGTGAGAAAATTTGGGTCTATTTTTTAAGAAAAATTACTCCTACACTCCCTATAATTTTTTTTAAATAAGACATACACCTTTCTAGTTAAAAAATTAACACCTAATTAAGTCTATTATGTTAAAAATATGTTAGTTTAAGTATAAAATGATAAGATTATGCTAATAACTGACCTGACTAGACTATTTTTCTAATCCAAAATATAAACGATATTGGATTTGTATGTAAGTTATGTGAATTTAGGTTTGAATATAAAAAAAATGATTTTAATATTTACAAAACAAGAGAAACGTGAGGGTAGTTTTAGTATTACATGATATATAAACGGTATCACATGAATAAAAGTCTGAGTTATTTTTTAAATTAAAAGAGTATCTGTTTCATTTAAGTAAACCACATGAAATGGTAAAACATATCTCTATTCTAAAATTTGAAATTTTGATCATTTTTTTATACTTACTGCTTCTTTTGCATACTTGAGTCGATTTCCATTTTGGGCCAAAATTTCCCCAATTTCACTATAAACATCCAAGAGTGCTTGAAAAAACATTTTTGAGAAAAAAAATTCGGAGTCGCCACCAATCATTTTAGGACATGATTGATCACCGAAATTTAAAATCAAATATTTTGGTTTGCAAAAATTTAAAGTTGGTTCAGGAGTCATTTGTGTGTGGGGAATGTATTAGCACTCCACACCGCCCATTATGGAAAATGGTTACCAAATTTAATCAAATACTATCCAAATTATTTTTTTCTAAAAATAATGTTATAAAAATTAAATTTTGAATGTCCCATTTGATATATTTTGTATCATAAAAATAAGCAAATAAATTACCTTCAACGGTTGGTATAAAGACCATTGAAAAATTATTATTTTTTATCAAAGTGTTATTGGAGTTACTCTCAGTATCTAAAAAATAACTCCTCAACTCGGTAATTTGAGAAATTTGGTATCCCAAAATTTTAAAATTAGTCATCGGATTTTTTTAGTGAAAACTATTTACAAAATTTAAATCAAATTGTTATGGTTTTAATTTACGAGCGTCAATTTTGATGATAAAAGAATAAAATAATAATCACATACAACCATGACATATGAAAATAATACATAAATAAATAAGAAAAGATAACCACTATAAATAAAAAAAGAATAATGGAAATGAATGTTAGAGATGATAAATATGTATGATAAATTTAAAAAAATATACATGGTGAAAATAATGAAACAAGACGTGAAATAATTAAAAATAAATTACAACAAACTAATNATAAATTTTTTATGTGTAAAATAAATTAATCTATGAAAAAAATACTTAATTTCATACATGATTAGCATGATCATGCTTTTTTTTATTACATGATCTATTAATTACCATTTTTTATTTCTTCACTCAATGCTAATCAAATATCAAAAGAATGATCATGAATGATAATTAATTTAAACAAGTGTCACGAAAAATAAATAAATAATTTTATTTAGGATATAAATATATCATTTTTTATTTTTGAACTACTTAGTTTACTAATTACCATTTTTCATTTCTTCCTTCATTGCTAGGAATGATCATGGATGGTAACTAATTTAAACAAGTGTCACTAAAGAAAATTCATAAAACTTTCAAAATAAAATAATTTTTATTTGAGATATAAATATATCATTTTTTATTGGACTACTTAATTCACTAATTACCATTTTTTCTTTCTTCCTTCATTGTTAGTAATGATCATCGATGGTAACTAGTTTTTAAACAAGTGTCACTAAAGAAAATCCATAAAATTTTCAAAATAAAATAATTTTTGTTTGGGATATAAATGTACCATTTTTTTATTGGATTACTTAGTTCACTAATTACCATTTTTTCTTTCTTCCTTCATTGCTAGGAATGATCATGGATGGTAACTAGTTCAAACATGTGTCACAAATAGTGATAGTTAAAAAACTAAAAAGAAAAGAATGGAAGATTTGTAATAACATAAAAAAAAGTTAAAGCTTAAAATATTTGCATAATCTTGTATAGAGCTTTTACTCCCTATTTTATGCATTTTTATGTATGAGAAATTATCATAGGTGATCTTTTCATCAAATGTACACTTTCAACCCATTAAATGGTTGATTCACATTGAGTTAATTTTACACCCCTAAAAAATTTATCCTCATTCTCATTGATTGAGTTGATGACAAAAAAAATCTCATCATCAAACTTGTAGAGAGATAAATAATATATGAAAAAAAAACTGAAGATTAAAAGTAGGAGAAATAATAAAGAATGAGCAAACAAACCTATATATGAAAAATGAAACAAAGAAATATCAAATACATGAGTATGAAAAAAGAGAGATGATTAATTAGAATGAACGAAATATATTGTAAGCTAAAATGTAAGAGATTTGAACTACCTTAATAAAAAGAAAATGAAAAGATGGAAGATGAATAGAAATGAAAACTCACATTCTTTCTCTTTTTCACTATTTTCTCAAAACCTTTCTTTCTCTCTCTAAAATCTCTTCTCTTCCTCACTCTCCCAAATCTTCTTTCAAGTGAAGACCTCCTATCTATTTATAGGCAAACTTAAGGCTTTTTTGTTCCTTTTTTTATTTTTTAGTCTTTGGACAAATTTTCTTATTTTTTAGGTATTGAGCTATTTTTCAAATCATACACATAGTCTTAGACTAGTATATGGGAAAAAAAATAAAATTTGTATTTTCAAAGTATTGGACCGGATAAAATACAGTATCTACAGCTACCCCCTTTGTTCACGCTTTTAAACTTAGAAGGTGTACAAAGGTGTAGATAGATATTTTGATCGAAAAAAACTATATAGATAAAGGAAATAGAAACCTCGACTTATTCGGGTTCTATGAAATGATGGACTTATGAAATGGACCTAGATAGACACATGCTTCGACTTCGACTCAATTCGGGTTCGATTTAACCCTATAAATTGAAACGGACCAGGCGCTGACACTGGATTTCGACCGTGACAAAGTCAGGTTCGATTTAACCTAAGATAAAGAAAAGATACATACCTGGATAGACATAGGCTTCGACCTCAACTCGATGCGGGTTCGATTTAACCATATTAATTGAAACGGACCAGGCACTGACACCCGGGCTTCGACCGCGACAAAGTCGGGTTCGATTTAATCAAAGATAAAGAAATGATGTAGACTTGAATATAGGCAGGCTTCGACCTGGACTCGATGTGAGTTCGATTTAACCATAGATAAAGGAAGGGCGTGGACCTGGATAGACGCAGGCTTCGACCTCGAGTCGATGTGGGTTCGATTTAACCATATTAATTAAAATGGATCAAGTTATGACACCGGGACTCGACCACGACAAAGTCGGGTTTGATTTAACCGAGATATTTGAAAGGAAACGAACTTGGATAGCGCAGGCTTTGACCTCAACTCGATTCAGGTTCAATTTAACTAAAGATGTTGAAATGATATTTGATCTGATATTTACAAGTTTCATATGGTGCAAGAGCTAGACTAATGCATGCTCTAAATGTTGGAAACTCATGGATGGATTTTGAAAGAATATCTTTAAATGATTCATGCACTTGAACTGCAACAAAATAGATCAATATGATGCATGTCTATGCATTGTAATTATTGAATATAAATGCAAAGTAGTGATTTTGAGTCCATGCGTGCCATGCATGATTGAAAACATTTGTGAGAAAATTTATTTGATGATTTTTTTTTGAAAGTTGACTAATTTCACCATATCCTTCACCTTTCAAATCAATCACTTGGACTAAGGTCATGGACTCACAATGAAGTATCGAGCATACTTTCAAGAAAATGATGCATTCTTATTCATTGGTTTGTGCCCCAGTATTCAGCTTCACGTCGATGATGAAGAAAAAGTGGATAATTTCTCCCCATTTTGCTTCTTTTCTGTACTTTAATTACAATCCACCAATCATGCTTTAGCCTTCGTTATGTGCATACCAACTTTCTCGTGATGTCTTTTCAGATTCCCCATCGTACTTAGACCGTTTTTCTTAGTTCCTATTCTTTTCTTTTTTCTTTTTTAATTAGCTTTCACCTAACCAAGTTTATGCTTCTGAGTTATTTCAAGAATAATTAATGATATCTGAGAATTGTGAGGAATAAGAAATAATGGAAATAAGGAGAAGATGAAGTATATGTATTTGTCAACTGAGAAAGAAAAAAAGCTCTTCATTGATGATGAACAATGTTTACAAACGATGGTTTGGAAAAAGAAAAAAAATGTTTACAAACAATGTTTACAAACGATGGCTCTTCATTGATAGCTTTATTTTTAAACATTTTTTTTGCCTAACTTCATTTTTCCCATACTTAGAGCAATCAAACGAAGTACTTCTTGACTGCATCAGAATTAACTGTGTGCGGTAAATCATCTTCATCCATGTTTGTTAGCATGAGAGCTCCTCCCGAGAAAGCCTTTTTGACAATGAAAGGTCCTTCATAATTTGGGGTCCACTTCTCCCGGTAATCCCTTTGATATGGGAGTATCTTTTTTAACACCAAGTCTCTTTCTCGAAAACATTGGGGACACAATTTTTTGTCATATGCGTGCATCATTTTTCTTTGATATAATTGCCCTCTACATAATGCAATCAATCTTTTTTCCTTGATGAAATTCAATTGCTCATGTCGTGTCTGTACCAATTCTGCTTCTTCTAATTTCGCCTCCATTAAGACTCTGAGGGAGGGAATTTCCTCCTTAATTGGAAGGACCGCTTCCATGCCATATACCAAAGAGAATGGCGTTGCCCTAGTTGATGTTCGGACTGATGTGCGGTACCCATGCAGTGCAAACGGGATCATCTCATGCCAGTCCTTATAAACCTCCGTCATCTTCTCTATGATCTTTTTTATGTTTTTATTGGCTACTTACATTGCTCCGTTCATTTTTGGACGATAATGAGATGAATTATGATGCTTAATTTTGAATTGCTCACATAATTTTTTCATCATCTTGTTATATAAATTTGTCCCATTATCTGTGATGATCCTTCCAGGTAGACCATATCGACAAATTATCTCATTTTTAATAAACTTAACAACCGCACTTCTTGTTACACTCGAATAAGAACTTGCCTCCACCCATTTGGTAAAATAATCTATAGAGACCAAAATGAAAAATGCCCGTTAGAGGCTTTGGGTATGATGGGACCAATGACGTCTATGCCCCACATAGAGAACGGCCAAGGCGCAGCCATTACATGTAAAGGTGATGCGGGTATGTGAATTTTATCTGCATAAATTTGACATTTATGACATTTCTTAGCGTACTTGATGCAGTCAGATTCTAGAGTTAACCAATAATATCCTGCTCTCAAGATTTTTTGGCCATCGTATGTCTATTAACATGAACTCCACAAATTCATTCTTGAACTTCCTCTATGATTTGATTCGCTTCCCTTGCATCAACACATCTTAAGAGTACCATATCATGGTTTCTTTTATAGAGTATTTCACCATTCAAGAAGAAACCCATGGACAATCTTCTAATAGTGCGTTTATCATTCTCAGAAGCTTTGGACTGATATTCTCCATTCTTTATATACTGCTTGATGTCGTAATACCATGGTCTTGTGTCTGGCTCTTCTTCAATACTCATACAGTGAGCAGGAAAATCTCGCTTCTCAATTTTTATGGATTGCACTTCTTCCTTAAAGTCTGCGGTGAACATGGATGCTAGAATTGCCAGTGCATCTGCAATTTGTCTAAGTCGATGAGCAACCCAGACTAATGCACAACACGTTTTCTCCAACATCGAATATTTAGCCTCATAATTTGTGAACATTTTGCTTAAATAGTATATTGCTTGTTCTTTCCTTCCAGAGGCGTCATGTTGACCAAGTACGCTATCCATGGATTTTCCTGTCACTGCAAGATATAAAATGAGTGAACGCCCTGGAGTTGGAGGAACAAGTATATATGAATTTTGCAAGTATTGCTTGATCTTCTCAAAATAAATTTGACAATCATCATTCCATCCTTCTGTATCACTTTCACGGAGAAGTTTAAAGATAGGTTCACAAGTTGCAGTTAGTTGTGAGATGAATCGGGCTATGTAATTTAATCTCTCCAAGAAACCTCTAACTTCCTTTTGAGTTTGTGGTGGCGGCATATCAATGATGGCTCGAACCTTGTCAGGGTCATATTTTATTCCTTCCTTGCTCACGACAAAACCAAGTAGTTTTCCTAAAGACGTTGCGAATGTACACTTTTTCGGGTTAAGCTTTAACTGAAACTTTCTCAACCGTCTAAATTGTTTTCGAAGAGTGACCGTATGATCTTCCCCTTGACGAGATTTAGCAATCATATCATCAACGTACACTTCGATTTCTTTATGCATCATATCATGAAACAGTGTTACCATTGCCCGTTGGTAAGTCCCCCCCGCATTATTCAGACCAAATGGCATAACCTTATAATAAAATATACCCCACAAAGTTATAAAAGTCATATTTTCACGGTCTTCAGGAGCCATTTTGATTTGGTTATACCCCGAAAAACCATCCATGAAAGAGAATGTTGAATGTCCTGTGGTGTTATCTACTAAGACATCGATATGGGGTAATGGAAAATTATCCTTGAGGCTTGCCGATTTAAGTTTCTATAATCGATGCACACTCTTACTTTCCCATTTTTCTTCAACACTGGGACTATGTTAGCAACCCATTCAGGGTATTTTGCTACTTCTAGAAAACTCGCATCTACTTGCTTTTTAACTTCTTCTTTGATCTGTACCAGCATGTCTGGTTTCATTTTCTTTTGTCGCATTGGTTTATTTTCAGGCATGTGGCAAATGATGAACCACGATATCAGTGTCTAGACCAGGCATATCTTGGTAAGACCATGCAAAGATGTCAGTATACTTTTTGAGTAAGTAAATTAATTCTTGGCGGCTTTGGCTTGTCATAGAAGTGCCGATTTGGATCTCTTTCGTCTTTCCCTCCAATCCCAAATTTATCACCTCCGTTAACTCTTGATATGGTTGAGTTATTTTTTCATCCTCATTTACCATTCTTAACATTTCCAGAGATGGTTCGAAATTATCCTCGTCACTTTCATCTGACTGTACGGCAGGAATGAGATTGTCAAAGTTATTGCTTATGCTCTTGTTTTCAAAATCATTGTTCTCGAACCTAAATCGGATTATCGGATGGAAAGAATGTGAGAAAAAAATAAATAAATAAACAATGCATGAGTATGAACAACATTTCAGAAATGGAAAATGTAGACATAAAAGGAAGAACAAAAAGTACTGGAATTATATTTATCATTAGCAAAAGGAGACGAAACAAGTTTTTAGATTTTCATTCAAAGAGATGACATAAAATAGACTAAAACATAGGCCCATAATAATGAAATTCCTAAGGCATTGGGTAGAATCATTAGAATTTTGGCATGAACACATTACTCTTCAAAATTCTCGAGAAGCACTGGTAGCTCGGTGACGTCCCAATTGTTAAGTTCATGATCTAAATCGTATCGAGAAACCAAGTCCTCTATACTTGCACTTGATGATTTCCCAAGATTGTGGATATTGAAAGCTCGGCGATATCAACTTCAAGGTTGTACTGCTCTACTATAACCGGTTCTTCGAATGATATTCCCCCACTTCTAAAGGAATTAGAAATATGGGGTATGATCGCCATTTCCATGTCGAATTCCCTATTTTCGAGCCTAGCAATCCTCTTTTCTTTCTTTTGAGCTTCCACTCTCCTTCTATCAGCCTTGGTCGGTCTATATCCAAGCCCAAACCTTTGTTCATTCTTGTCCCACTCGATTAACTTATTCATGCCTTGATGCTTACCCCCCGAGTCCTTTGCTTGGCTTGTATCCCCCTTTTATCATCAACTTTGCCACCATCTGAGATGCTTTTGATAGGCTTGATGTTGGAGTGAGTTTCCCACTAGCAACAAATGTATTGTTCGCAATATCAAATGATCGAAATGAACACTCCAATGCTTTTTCTTCCGCCTCAACATATGGCATGATAGCCGGCTTAGATACCAATAAATCTTCTTCCCCATATATACAAATAAGTTTATGATCCATTATAAACTTCAGTTTCTGATGTAATGAAGATGGTACTGCCCCGGCAGAGTGAATCCATGGTCGACCTAAAAGAAAATTGCATGCTGGATTAATGTCCATCACTTGGAAAATAATATTGAATAGGCATGACCCGATTTGAATTTATATCTCTATCTCTCCGACTACTTCTCTTTGGGTACCGTCGAATGCTCTTACTATCATCATGCTCGGTCGCATATGTGTTGCGTCCACAGGGAGCTTTGCGAGTGTGGATCTTGGCATTACATTTAGAGATGAGCCATTATCAATCAATAATTTTGCGACAGCATAATCCCCACATTTCATGGATATATGTAGAGCTCTGGTGTGTCCGGTACTATCGGCAGAGATTTCATCATCTGTGAAAGTGATAAAACTTGGTGCGATAATATTTCCCATAATTCCACTCAACTTCTCCTCCGTAATGTCATGACAGACTTATTCTTGATTCAAAACCTTCAATAATGCTTGGCGATGTGGTTCAGAATTCAGAAAGAGTGACAGTAAAGATATGCGAGCAGGTAAGCGATTAAGTTGTTCTATCACCTTATACTCGCTTTGCTTGATGAGCTTCAAAAATTCACATACTTCTTCTTCAAACACTACTCTTTCTTTCTCCGTACCTCTTATTATATCTGGGTCTATCACTTGGCCGCCATGCATTTCTCCTTAGAATTCATGACCATTGTCGCCTTCTTTGGCCTTCCCTTTCCTTTGCCTTTCAAACTCATCGCTTTTATCCGTTTTCAAAACTTCTGGCGTGTAGCATCTGCCACTTTTCGTCATCCCACCTACTCCTGAAATATTAGTTATGGGAAGATCGAGGTTAGACGGATTTAGCTCTTAAGTTTTGTGTTACCGCTTGTAATAACCTCATATTCGTACGTCCATGGTACTGCTCTTGAATCTTTGTAAGCGAACGTACCCGATATTTGATTGGTGATAGGCATCGGAGCATAAGACGTAGTGGTGTGAGTTGACTTTTCCTCGTACTGTATTGTAAGAGGTTTTGGGATATAGGACGACATTTCAACATTAAATTCAGGTGATTCTTGAGTTATCACGAGGACTAAATGGTCATCTTCCTGGTATTCTCTTTCTCATTTATGACTTATTGTAAGTATCTTTGCATCCAACAACTTTTGCACTTCCATTTTAAAATCAACACATTCCTCAATTGTATGCCCCGTCACATTCTTATGAAATAAACAATCAAAGTCATGCATATGCTTCCTAGAAACGCCCTCATCCTCTGAGCGTGTTGGGGAGGTGTACCCTGCTCTAGAAATAAGATGGAAAACATTGACGTGCTCACATCTTCCACGTCCCTCTTTCCATATGAAAAATATTCCTCAATTACATTTACGATAGGATTCCCATGATTTGGTAGAGGGTTGGAATTGATATCTGGATTCCCATTGGCCTTTTTGAAATTCAACCATCCAGCCTTGATCAGTGCTTATACTCTACCTTTTAATGTCGTGCAATTCTTAGTCAAATGTCCCATTGTCCCAGCATGATAATCACAGCGAACAGTCGGATCATACCACCTTGGGTATGATGGTTGTAGTGGTTCATAAGGAATTGACACCAATTGATTATTCTGTATCAATTGAGGTAAGAGTTATGTATATAATATGGGGATTGGATCATATTGGATAAAATGTTGATTATTTCTATTTCCCCTCAGAGGTTGATCAGCCTGACCAACATTTTACTGGTGAGTCGGTGGTCTTAAACCCGGTCTCGGGTTGTTTTGAAATGCTGATTATTGAGAGTGATAATTGTATGGAATTTGTCAGGTATTTTCCACCTATGATGTCACAGATTTGGGCCCCTTACTATACTTTGGAAATCCCGGCCTCGAGTTAGCAGCTTGTGATGGGTACCCAAAATTGATGGTTTGTACATCTCATTCTTTCCGCTTCAACGGTGGCCCCTTTTTTACGGATGATGTATCAGATACAACTTCCAAAATTCTTCCATTCTTTACCCCATATTCAATCATTTCACCCATCACTATAATGTCAGAGAAGTTGTTTGCAACATTTCAATCATCCTATCCTATAATGGAGATCTCAAGGTGTTGATAAACATTGTAGCCATCTCCTTTTCTGACAGGGGGATGTACTTGAGCAGCTAATTCCTTCCACCTTTACGCATATACTTGTACTGTCTTAAGAAAGCATTGGCTAAATATTTCCATCTCCGAATATGTTGGTTATCCAATTGGATATACCAGCGAGATGCAGCCCATGTCAAGCTATCTTGAAAGAAATGAATCAATAGTTTATCATTATTTGCACAAACAACCATCTTTCTGCAGTACATAATAAGGTGGCTCCTTGGACATGTACTACCATTATATTTTTTAAACTCAGGTCTTTTGAATTTGTGTGGGATGGTAACATCTGGGACCAAACATAATTGGATGGCATCAACAGTACCATATACATCTAACCATTCAATGGCGCGCAGTCTTTCATCTAAAAAGTCCAGCTTATCTTTCGACAGTGGGTCTTCGCTTGGTTTAGTAACAGGCTTCTGCCCCTTTGGGTCATCAACATCGGGTATGATGATTGGCTCATTAGCGAGTTCTCCTTATAGGGTGAAAGCTTGGTTGTGGCCATGTGCCATTATGGATGGGTTGTACCCATTTTTCTCTGTCTCTATCATTTTATGGACACTTGGAAATGGATAGTGTTGGATATTTACTGGTGGTGAAGCATGCTGAAAGTGGTCGGTCTCATGACGTTGATAGGTCGGAGTGAACCCATGAGGGTAAAGTGGAGTATCGTTTAGCAGTTGATTTTATGATGATTGAGCCTCTCGTGGATTTTCAAGATAAGCTTTTCCCTTACTCGCTGCGAGGAGTTCCAGGACTCTTGCCATTTGCTCTTTCAGCTCCCTAATTTCTTCTTTCATTTCCTCTTGCGATTGCTCTCTTTCTTGCTCGTCCATGACCCTAACTTGAGCTTGCGTTCGATAAGGATGTTGGAGTTGACGGGCTATCTTTGAAAAGTTTTCTTCTTAAAAAAGAATAAGATAACGAGATGGTAGATTTTGCTAATGAAGAAGAATAAATAATAACAATAATAATAATGAAAGTGAATTTATGCATGAGAAATGATATTGCGCAAAGTGAAAGTCCAAAAGTACTCAATTTCATTCAAAATAGTAGAGCCATCCACTACAATTTGAGTATGTAGAAGTCAAACTACACTACTCCGCAATATGAGTTTATACAAAATGACCAAAATGACCCAAATCTTTGTTGATTTCATCCAAGAATTTAGACAAGTTCTCCCCATTAGGATGGATGTGCAAAACACTGTTTCAAAAATGATGCTTGTTCCGCCAATTTGCTCGCTCTCACAGCCACGCCTTTAAGCCATTCTATAGCCATTCTTAACTTGAGGATATTTGAAATCTAGTGGACATCTTAGATGGCTGAGAATCCAAATACACAAAAGAGATGGGGAGCCGATGAACTTCCCTTTTCCAAGCGCTCGTATGTGATTTAAGGAACGAAAAGTCTCAGCTAGAATTGAGATAACAGGGTTACACCATGTTCAACTTGCAGGAACATTTTTATCACTTTATCATCCACATAACCTTGAATTTTTTAAAACAACACGGTGCCATATATACACAGAGCATATAGAGCCATACCCTTATCTTCCTTTAATACATTTTGGGCGAGATCTAAGAGGTAATCCAGCGGCACACACTCATTCCCCCTTTAACTTTCAACATTTTCTCAATCTCAGATGCATGGACAGTACCTAAGAGCTTGGATAAAGCTCTCTTCAATGTGAGCATTTTGTCGTAATTATAAAATTTATTCGTACTTTGCAGCGGGACGTTAAGTAGGGCTTGATATTATTCAATTGTAGGAGTAAGATCAATTGTTCCAAAGGTGAAACATCTGTACAGAGGGTCCTAAAAATAAATTAAAGCCTTAAGAACATGATCATTGACTGTAATATACAGAAGATAAGCGATGTGATCATATTTGCCGACAAACAAATTTTTTTGCTTCGGTGAAAAATCCTCCCATATCTTCTTCAACCTTTCCAAGTTAGTGTGTTAGAATTCTATCTTAGTGATTGGTGGTAGAAGAACGACATCCTCTTTTTCCAGACAATCTCCTTTTTGTTTCTGCGTTTCCTCTGACCATTGGGCTACTGTAATTTGATCTTCTATCACACTCAAAGTAGAGGTCATGGTCTCTAAAATATGAATGAATTGAATACTTCTCTACAATCCCTATTACGCAACATGATGCATGTATGCAAAAAGGAAAGACGAAGTCAGAAGTGAAACAAAGGGAAAGAAAAGAAATGTTTAAATAGCGTAGGACATTTATGAACAAAATTAATCAGATACCATAGCTAATCAGAATCTCTATTTCTATCAAACATTGGTCATGAGATAGGCTTTAAAAATAAAATGCATGTATGGTTGGGATTTCAAATACCTTAATAGACTCTCAGGTTGTCCACATTATTATTCGAACGGAGTAACAGCGGCCCCTAAACGGTATCCCGAAAAAGTCGATCTGAGTGAGAACTTTCGTGAGCCTGCACGAGAACCGTAGTTCCACGAAGACATTCCACTACTCATTCTCGCTAATCTTAAAGGGAAAGCCCAGGTATATGGCTAGTGTATATGTGTGAAATTAGAAATTATGTAAAGAAATATACGTCGTAAAAAAAGACTTATGTGCAACTACAGTCACGAATTAAAAAAAAGTAATGAATCAAATAAACAAACAAAGAACCATACAAAAGGATAGCATATGATGAAATTTTATTTTGACACTCTATTGATCTAAAGATGGTTAGACCAATTGTTTCTCTGTAGTGGAGTCGCCAAGTTGTTGCAACGTGCATGCGACGCGGAGCGGCGATTGAAAAATCATTTTTTAAGAAAAAATTTTTTGGAGTCACCACCAATCATAGGACGTGATTGGTCACTCACATTTAAAATCAAATATTTTGGTCTGTGAAAATTTAAAATTGGTTCGGGAGTCATTTGTGTGTGGGGAATGTATTAGCACCCCACACCACCCATTATGAAAAATGGTTACCAAATTTAATCAAATACTATCCAAATTATATTTTTCTAAAAATAATGTTATAAAAATTCAATTTTGAATGTCCCATTTGGTATATTTTGCGTCATAAAAATGAGTAAATAAATTACCTTCAACGGGTGGTATAAAGACCATTGAAAAACTATTATTTTTTATCAAAGCGTTATTGGAGTTACTCTCAGTATCTAAAAAATAACTCTTCACCTCGGTAGTTTAAGAAATTTGGTATCCCAAAATTCTAAAGTCCGTCATCGGATTTTTTTAGTGAAAACTAAATAAAAAAATTTACAAAATTTAAATTAAATTGTTATGGTTTTAATTTACGAGTGTCAATTTTGATGATAAAAGAATAAAATAATAATCACATACAACCGTGACATATGAAAATAATACATAAATAAATAAGAAGAGATAACAACTATAAATAAAAAAAGAATAATGGAAATGAATGTTAGAGATGATAAATTTAAAAAAAAATATATGCATGGTGAAAATAATGAAACAAGACGTGAAATAATTAAAAATAAATATAAAAATAAATTACAACAAACTAATAATATCTACTGAAAAAATAAACAAACATAAAAACAAAAAAAATAAAAAAAACAAAAAAATAAAGTAATTTTTTTACAGAGGGTGACGTCACCCTCTATCTTTTTTTTGTTTTTTTTAATTTTTCATTTTTTTACACACACACATATATATATACATATATTTTTTTAGTAAATAAATTGATAAAATTTTGTTTGGGATATAAATATATCATTTTTTTATTTTTGGACTACTTAGTTCACTAATTACCATTTTTCTTTTCTTCCTTCATTACTAGGAATGATCATGGATGATAACTGGTTTAAACAAGTGTCACTAAAAAAATCCATAAAACTTTCAAAATAGAATAATTTTGTTTGGGATATGAATATACTATTTTTTATAGGACTACTTAGTTCACTAATTACCATTTTTACTTTCTTCCTTTATTGCTAAGAATGATCATGGATGGTAACTAGTTTAAATAAGTGTCACTAAAGAAAATCTATAAAACTTTCAAAAGAAAATAATTTTTATTTGGGATATAAATATACCATTTTTTATTGGACTACTTAGTTCACTAATTACCATTTTCCTTTCTTCCTTCATTGTTAGGAATGATCATAGATGGTAACTAGTTTAAACAAATGTCAGTAAAGAAAATCCATAAAATTTTCAAAATAAAAAATTTTGTTTGGGATATAAATATATCATTTTTTATTGGACTACTTAGTTCACTAATTACCATTTTTCATTTTTTCTTTCATTGCTAGGAATGATCATGGATGGTAACTAGTTCAAACATGTGTCACAAAAAATGATGGTCAAAAAATTAAAAAGAAAAGAAGAGAAGATTTGTAAGAACATAAAAAAAATCAAAGTTTAAAATATTTGCATAATCTTGTATAGAGGTTTTACTCTCTATTTTATGTATTTTTATGTATGAGAAATTATAATAGGAGATCTTTTAATCAAATGTACACTTTCAACCCATTAAATGGTTGATTCACATTGAGTTAATTTTACACTCCTCAAAATTTTATCATCATTCTCATTGGTTGAGTTGATGACAAAAAAAATCTCATCACCAAACCTGTAGAGAGATGAATAATATATGAAAACAAAACTTAAGATTAAAAGTAGGAGAATAAAGAATGAGCAAACAAACCTATATATGAAAAATGAAACAAAGAAATATCAAATACATGAGTATGAAAAAGAGAGATCATTAATTAAAATGAACAAAATATATTATAAGCTAAAATGTAAGAGATTTAAACTATCTTAATAAAAAGAAAATGAGAAGATGGAAGATGAATAGAAATGAAAACTCACATTCTTTCTCTTTTTCACTATTTTCTCAAAATCTCTCTTTCTCTCTCTAAAATCTCTTCTCTTCCTCACTATCCCAAATTTCATTTCAAGTGAAGATTTCCCCTCTATATATAGGCAAACTTAGGGCTTCACTTTTTTTAATTTTAGTCTCTTTGCTCTTTTATTTTTTATTTTTTAGTCCTTGAACAAATTTTCTTATTTTTAGGTATTGGACTATTTTTCAAATCATACACATGATCTTAGACTAGTATATAGGAAAAAAAATTTATATTTTTAAAATATTGAACCAGACAAAGTACCGTATCTACATCAGGCAATTGATCTTTTGCACCAATTTCCCACCTGCACATATTGTAACCAAATGGTTAAGAGATTCCATCAATCATGCATATAAAAATTAATGAGTGATTGCAAAAATCCAACCTTTGAACTGCTTCCGTGAACAACACAAGCTCCTCAAATGTACCATAAACATCAAAGATGTCATCCATAACAGAGGTCATTACAATAACTTCGGTTGAAATCCTCCTTGCTATTACAAGTTCAGGCTCAAAGTAGACTCACAATATCCAAAAGTAACACTCCACCACTCTATCTCTTATAAAAGGCAATTTCTTTGTGAAGTCTAAATCTTTCCACCATCTGGTAAAAATCCCAAAATGAAATTATATTAAACATTGTCGCAACGTGCGTGCGACGAGGAGCGGCGATTAAAAAATTCATTTTTTAAAGGAAAAAGAAATTTGGAGTCGCCACCAATCATTTTAGGGTGTGATTGGTCACCCAATTTTAAGATGAAAATTTTTGGTCTACGAAAACTCAAAGTTGATTCGGGAGTCGTTTGTGTGTGGGGAAGGTATTAGCACCCCACAACACCCATTATAAAATGGTTACCAAATTTAACTAAATGCTATTCAATTTTTTTATTTTAAGGCAAATGTTAAAGAGATTCATTTTTGAATGTCCCATTTGATGCATTTTGTATCATAGAAATGAAAAAAATAAATTATTTTTAATGGGTGGTTCAAAGACCATTGAAAAATTATTTTTTGTATTCTTATATCTTTTTAAATCAAAGCATTATTAGAGTTATTCTCGGTATCCCAAAAATAACTCCTCACCTCAGTAGTTCGAGAAGTTTGGTATCCCAAAAATCTCAAAGTCCATCTTCGGCTTTGTTTAGTGAAAATTAAATAATAGAAGTAACAAAATCTAAATCTAATTATTAAAATTATAATCCACACATACATGAACATTAATTATAATAATAATGGAATAATGCAAGAATCGCATTATAAGCATGACGATGCAAGAATGCTAAATAAATAAATATATAAAAGAAATAAATGTTAATAATTACAACAAAATGGAAGTAAAACAATAGAGATAAGTTATAGGATGTCAAATAATAGAAAACATAAAATGTTGAGATTATA
>QANY01011217.1:445898-557989 GCA_003255025.1 Datisca glomerata | reverse complement strand
TATATATATATATATATATATTATAATATAATATAATAATAATAATATTATTATTATTAAATAAATAAATAAATAAATTGAAAAAAATGATGAAAAATAAATAATATATTTCTTTAACATGAATATGTCTATTATTTTCTGACTACTTAGTCTACTAATTACCATTTTTCTTTTCTTCCCTTATTAGTCATTGCTAATCAAATAGCAAAGGGATGATCATGGATGATAATTAATTCAAACAAGTGTCATAAAATGATGAACATAATAATTTAAAAAAGAAAAGACTTTGTAGGAAAATTAAAAATTTCACAACTTAGATATTTGCATAATCTTGTATAGAGGTTTTACTCTCTATTTTATGCATTGTTATGTGTGAGAAAATTATCCTAGGGAATCTTTGCATCAAATGTACACTTTTAACCCATTAAAATGGTTGATTCACATTTGATTAATTTTTTCACCCCTCAAAAGCTTTATTATCATCCTCATTAATTAAGTTGATGACAAAGACATCTCAATATCCAACTTGTAAAGAAATCATCAAAACATGAAATTAAAATGTTAAGATTTAAATGAGGAGAAATGATAAAGAATGAACAATCCACTTATGTATAAAAAAAATACAAAAGATATCAACTACATTCATATGAAGAAGAGAGATGAACAAAATATATTATGAGCAAATGTACCAAATAATTAAGCTAACTTGAGAAAAAGAATGAAAGAAGATGAAGATAATAGAAGTGTAGAACCTCTTCCACTCTCTAAAATCACATATTTTTCACTCCAACCCCTCTCTTTCTCACTCAAAACATGACTTCCCCTTTTTTTTACTCCAAAGAGACATCCTCTTAAGTGAAGACTTCATCGCTATTTATAGGAAAAATTAGGGTTTGCCTTTTTTACTTTTAGTCTTTTTTTCAATTTTTATTTTTTAGTCCTTTTTTCAATTTTTACTTTTTAGTCCTTGGACCACTTTCCTTATTTTAGTATTGGATTAGTTTTCAAATTATACATATAGTCTTGGATTATTATATGAGTCAAAATATAAAGCATGTATATTTCATGTATTAGACCGGATAAAATACGGTATCTACAAACATACACATAACCTGAACATTTGAATGTTCAAAATAAATAAATAATATGAAGAACGGTAAAACTGTAAATAAATTCTCGCTATTTTTTGAAATCACCTGTCACACGGCCAAAAAATTCCCAAAATTAAATATTACCTTGAAATATCACTAAGTTCTTTTTGGTGCAATTTTTGCAATAAGTTGAAATCATACTTAGCAAAAGCCAAAACAGCTTCACAATGAGAAGGCTATTGTTGATATATGGAGAAATAATGCCTTGCTTCCACCCTGGGTAAGCCCTTGCGAATAGGCTGCTTTAAGGCATGTAGTTCTTGTGATTCAAGTAATGGGCTTAATGTTGATGACAAAGATTCCAAATGAGTGGTAGTAAAAGCAAGTGCCTCTTCTAGGAGTTCTTCTCCATGAATCCTCAGACGGGAGGCTTCATACAAACTTAGCATTCCTCGTACATCACTTGCAATAGATTCCTTAAATTTCCCATCACTGTCTTTGAATTTTTCAAACATGTCTGTTTCATCCTCAAAATAAAACAAAGGTCTTTTATCAACTTGAAAATTTAGTTGGCATGTCATATCTTGAAAGATATATAAAAATTGGGTTGAGTGGAGAAATATGTGCAAATGGTTTGGTGTAATTAAACAATTAGGCAAAAAAACAAATATGAGAAATGTAAATTACAAAGTAGTCAAGTACTACTCGTAATTTATCCTTTATTTTTTCTATGTCGTGAAATCTGTTGGTGTAATTAAATATTTTCCGAAATTTTTGGCAAGAAAATTACGTGAATATCTCCTTCGTTTTTCATACCAACACCAACACAAGTTAGAGATTTGCTTGTTTTGAGTTGCTAGCTATGATTTTTGGATTCATGTTACAAAAGTTTTACGTACAAACAGTTTTAACATCTTTGACATATTATAAGTAGGGGAAAAAGGGGTTACCACATGAAATATTATAACCCTACTGCCGAAGCAACCGAAAACGGAGAGCGGATGCGTAAAGATCTTCATCAATTTCCGGGCTTAGACTCTCATATATTTGCTGCAAAAATTACATCAATTTCATTTTCAAAATGGTAAGAAATGCATAAGCGTTGAATTGCATCAATCAGGTCCAGTTTTTTTGAAATATTGTTTTCCACTTGAGCCTCTAGTATTTTCTTCACCTTCTCCTTCATTTCTTGAACAATTATATCATCATTTTCCTGACCAAAATGAAACCATAATCAACAAGACCAAGAAATGGTTAGTTCTATTACAATTGAATCAAAATTTGGCTCTGTCAAAGCTATATCTATATATGGGGGATGTGTGTGTCCACTAAAAAAATGTGTCGACTTTACCATTAATATGTCACTTGTTCGGTATGTGAGGAAATGTCACCTCAAATGCTGGGAGAAAAATTGGCAGCACGACGATTAAATTCCGATATGCTATTCTGTGTTGAAGTACTAAAAAGAGACAAAACGAGGCTCGACATTGTTTCTTCTTCTACTTTCCAAGTGTTGAGAAATGGCCTTTATTGTAGGCACAATTGAAAAATCAAACTCTAGTTGTCACACCTTAAACGCGGATATTAACTATCTTCTATCTTTTGACAATGGTTTTGTGAGTACTGAGAAGAGAAGTGTAGGTTTTGAAATTGGACTTTCAGAAAAGAAAAAGTAAATAACTTAGAAGAAAAACTTACTGAGCTGGAAGTGAGTGAAAGAGCTGAAAAGCCAATGCAATTTATAGAGATGGGAATAGGTGGGGACTATCTTACAAGTGAAAATTTGAGACTTAGTAAAAAGCAGTTAAACAAGTTGATTTTTTGTCGATTATCACATTTTTCACTTGAAAGAGTATAGTATTTCTGAAAGTACCATAATTTTTTCCCTACCTCACTGATCCGCCTAAGACACATGAAAAAATGTGATCATGCTCTTATGTCTACACAATTTTCTCAACGTGGTACTTGCGTTTTCGTTAAACTTTTTAATATTTTTAACATATATAATATATTATACACTGAACATATTTATCCTAACTTTAAAAAATTTAATAAGCCCTCATTTTTAAAATTTTAATACATTTATTAAATCTCTTAAACATTTAAATTTATTCACCATGATGCCACGTTAATATCAAGAAAACAGCTCCCTTTGAAATTTTTTCCCCAAAAATCATAATGGAATTTAACTTTTCATGAATGTTAATTCATTTTTCTCACCCGATATCTGGCTAGACCCACTTCTACAGGGTAGTGTCACATCTCAGGTATTATTGATCAGTAGGGTCAAATTGTTTCTAATAAACAACTTTGTTACTTACGACTGTTTTAATATGCTATTACTTTCTTACGAAGTTTTTTTTTATACTTTTTTAGCTTCTATATTTTATAAACTTTGCAAATAAACCTTCTATTATATAAAATTCACTAGTTTTTGAACCTTTCTACTTAAAAAAGCCATTCCGTTCTAAAAGTCACTTAATATGAATTCCTTTGAAAATTCTAATGTAATTAATGATTTCATATTAAAAGTTGTGTGATTATCAATTACATGCTAGTTATTTAGAACTATAGTTTAATCTACTAACGGTGAGATGTTATTTTTAATACAAAATGAGACCTTTTCATATTTGACGATATATTAAGCATTAATTATGTTTCTAAGAATTAAGATTAAAATGTAATGTATTTTTAATATTAAACCCTAATTTTTTAACTTATAAAAATGGGTTTTCATAGAAGAATAGGGGATTCTTTTGAGGAGGTTTTGTTAGCAGAAATATAAGTGAGAAGAGAGAGGTGTAGGAAGAGAAAATAAAAGAAGAGAAAATGGGAAATGAAAATTGAAGAGAGGACGATTTTTAAGAAAAAAAGTAAAGAGAAATCAGTAAGTCCATGACATCGTTTTTTGTAAAATTTACCATTAAACTGTGATTGTTACCGTTTATAGCTAGAGTTGTTTTTATATATTAAAATAATATTATTTTAGTAATAATTATGTAAATGTGTTTTTTATTAAGCATCGTATATATTTTGAAACTTATTCATGTAGTGTAAAAATATCTTTAAAATACATTAAAACATGTATTTTTTATAGAAATAATTTCGTTTTAAATAATAATATTACATATCATTAAAAATAACATTTTATATTACATTAAAATGCTTGTATACTAAACGCTCACAAGCTGACTCTAATCTCCTATCAATATTTGAGTATGGAGAAGTAAATTAATTAATAAATCAAATCCACTTTTTGCTGTTGAGGGACTCTCTAGAGTTGAAAAGTATGTGTTAAGCATATTACTCGTATAATTTCTTTTCTTTAAACAAATATGCACGTTTAAAATAAGTTTTTGAGTCGTCAACATCGATACATATATTGATGTTAGCACCTCTTGTTTATGTCTGGGACTGTCAATAGTCCTTGTATTTCCTTTATTTCTTATGCCGTATATTTGTTTAGCTATTCTTTATTAATATATCATATATTTCTCTACTAATTATCTTGATTAACTGTTATTCCTAGTTATTGCGTATTTATCCTTGTTATAATAAAGTTCTTACGTTATGTTCAACGATTTAACTAGTGTATAAAGTATTACGTTATATAATTTGGATTTAAATCCTTCACAAATTTAACAACGCATTTTAGAGATATTGAAAGCTCAACTCTCTTTCGTCAAGAGGTGATGAATTATGTTTCGAAAGTCCGAAATTGATTCTGATTATTTTTCATAAATTTATAAAATTTTCATTAAAAGAGATTTAGAGATATTAGAAAACTAATTCTCTATGTTTAAGAGGTGAGAGGTTGTAGATACTGTATTTTATCCGGTTCAATACTTTAAAAATAAAAATTTTATTTTTTTGCCCATATACAAGTCTAAGACTATGTCTATGATTTGAAAAATAACTCAATGCATAAAAAATAAGAAAATTTGTCCAATGACTAAAAATAAAAAAAGGGAACAAAAATACTAAATTTAAAAAAGTGAAGCCCTAAGTTTATTTATAAATAGAGGTGAGGTCATCACTTGAAAGGGAAGATTTGGGAGAGTGAGGAAGAGAAGAGATTTTAGAGAGAGAAAGAGAGGTTTTGAGAAAATAGTGAAAAAGAGAAAGAATGAGAGTTTTCATCTCTATTCATCTTCCATCTTCTCGTTTTCTTTTTATTAAAATAGTTCAAATCTCTTACATTTTAGCTTACAATATATTTTGTTCATTTTAATTAATGATCTCTCTTTTTCATACTCATGTATTTGACATTTCTTTCTTTCATTTTCCATATATAAGTTTGTTTGCTCATTCTTTATCATTTCTCCTCCTTTTAATCTTAAGTTTTATTTTCATATATTGTTTATCTCTCTACAAGTTTGATGATGACATTTTTTTTGTCATCAACTCAATCAATGAGAATGAGGATAAAATTTTGAGGGGTGTAAAGTTAACTCAACCATTTAATGGGTTGAAAGTGTACATTTGATGAAAAGATCTCCTATGATAATTTCTCATACATAAAAATGCATAAAATATAGAGTAAAACCTCTATACAAGATTATGCAAATATTTAAGCTTTGATTTTTTTATGTTCTTACAAGTCTTCTTTTCTTTTTTTTTTAATTTTTGACCATCATTTTTGTGGCACATGTTTGAACTAGTTACCATCCATGATCTTTCCTAGCAATGAAAGAAGAAAGAACAAATGGTAATTAGTGAACTAATTGGTCCAAAATAAAAAAAATGGTATATTTATGTCCCAAACAAAAGTTATTTTATTTTGAAAGTTTTATGGACTTTCTTTAGTGACACTTGTTTAAACTAGTTACCATCCATGATCATTCCTAGCAATGAAGGAAGAAAGGAAAAATGATAATTAGTGAACTAAGTAGTCCAAAATAAAAAAATGGTATATTTATATCCCAAACAAAATTATTTATTTATTTATAATGACACTTATTTAAATTAGTTACCATTTATGATCATTCTTTTGTTATTTGATTAGTATTGGATGAAAAAATAAAAAATGCTAATTAATAGACCATATAGTAAAACAAAAGCATGTTCATGCTAATTATGTATGAAATTAAGCATTTTTTTCACAGATTAATTTATTTTACACATAAAAAATTTATTTACTAAACAATTATATATAAAACAAAAAAGATAGAGGGTGACGTCACCATCTGTCACTTAATAGAAGGTAACGCCACCATATCTAAATTTTTTTTATTTTAATTTTTTTGTTTGTTTTTTTGTTATTTACATTTTTTTGTTTTTTTATGTTTGTTTATTTTTCTATTTTTTAGTATATGTTATTGGTTTGTTTTGATTTATTTTTATATATTTTTTTAATTATTTCACGTCTTGTTTCATTATTTTCACCCTTACGTATTATTTTTTAAAATTTATCATATATATTCATTATCTCTAACATTCCTTTCCATTATTCTTTTTTTATTTATAGTTTTTATCTCTCCTTATTTATTTATGTATTATTGTCATATGTCACGGTTGTATGTGATTATTATTTTATTCTTTTATCATCAGAATTGACGCTCGTAAATTAAAACCATAACAATTTGATTAAATTTTTTAAATTTCTTTGTTTAAGTTTCACTAAAAAAAAATCCGATGACGGACTTTAGGATTTTTGGATACCAAATTTCTCGAACTAACGAGGTGAGGAGTTATGTTTTCACAAAAAAAAATAACGCTTTGATTAAAAAAATAATTTTTTAATGGTCTTTATACCACCCGTTGAAGGTAATTTATTTGCTCATTTTTATGATGCAAAATGTACCAAATTGGACATTCAAAATTGATTTTTTATAACATTATTTAAAAAATAATAATTTGGATAGTATTTGTTTAATTCGGTAACCGTTTTTCATAATGGGCGGTGTGGGGTGCTAATACCTTCCCCACACGCAAATGACTCCCGAACCAGCTTTAAATTTTTGTAATTGTACATAAGTCTTTTTTTTATGAAGTATTATTTCTTTACATAATTTCTAATTTCACACATATACGCTAGCGAGAATATGGTCACATCGCTTATCTTCTGTATATTACAGTCAATGCTCCCGTTCTTAAGGCTTTAATGCATTTTTGGGACCCTCTGTACAGATGTTTCACCTTTGGAATAATTGATCTTACTCCTATAATTGAAGAATATCAAGCCCTACTGAACGTCCCGCTGCAAAGCACGGATAAAGTTTATAATTACGACAAATGGCTCATTGAAGAGAGCTTTATCCAAGCTCTTGGGTACTGTCCATGCATCTGAGATTGAGAAAATGTTGAAAGTTAAAGGGGAGAATGAGTGTGTGCCGCTGGATTACCTCTTAGATCTCGTCCAAAATATCTTAAAGGAAGATAAAGGTATTGCTCTTTATGCTCTGTGTATATATGGCACCGTGTTGTTTTCAAAAATTTAAGGTTATGTGGATGATAAAGTGATAAAAATGTTCCTGCAAGTTGAAAATGGTGTTAACCCTGTTATCTTAATTCTAGCTGAGACTTTTCGTTCCTTAAATCACATACGAGCGCTTTTAAAATGGGAAGTTCATCGGCTCTCCATCTCTTTTGTGTATTTGGATTCTCAGCCATCTAAGATGTCCACTAGATTTCAAATGTCCTCAAGTTAAGTTTTCAAGTCCATGGGTGAAGACGAGAATCCCCGTTGCAAAATTTGGAATGGCCAAATGGAATCCGCAGTTTCTCACAAAAAGGGTGTGGCTCTCACACCTATCAAAGTTGAAAGATGAGGATGTTATCTAGAAAGCTCAATGGATGCCGTTGACATCGATAATCTACAAATGTGGTGACTATCAATGGGTCCCGCTCCCAGGACCATGGGGTTATACTAGTTATGCTCCGCTAATGGTGTTTCATCAACTATACATGAGACAGTTTATCCCTGCCACACATGCATTAAATGACATTGAGATCAGTTATGATTCTCAAGATATTGAACAAAAATTGTAGCAACTAATTGGAGCTTGGAAAAAATGAGAAGAGTGCGAAATGAGAAGAATCACATGAATTGCTCGAAGGAGTATGAAACGTGGCTTGAGAGTAGAGGGAAAGTAACTATTGCCTTACCAGTTGAGGATTTACAATCACACAAATTACCAGAAGCTTATAAGGAGATTGTTAAAAATGAGGAGCGGGATGAGTTATATGAGGAGCGTCAAAATAATTTAGCTCTCTTGGAAGAAAACAGAAGTCTAACAGTCGAGACGAATTTGCCTGGCCAGCATAGGATTGAAGCGGAAAAATAACTCAGAGATTTGAGAAACAAAGTTGAGGATCAAGAATATCTGAAGCGGAAAAAATTAGAGTTGGAAACTGACACTCGCAAACTGAACAACAAAATCAGAAGGATGGCAGAGGACAATGGGAATTTGCGAATGGTAATCTAGGAACAAGAGGATCAAATCATGAAGCTAGAAAGGAAAATAGGTTTGTACAAAATTTTTAGAAGAGGTTAAAGGGGCTGTCGATAAGAAGAATGTGTACATCGTTGAGTTAGAAAAATAATATGACTCGTTACGACGAATCGCTGATAATTTACAAGTTGATTTAGTGAATAAAAAAGTTAGGAAGACTGAGTCACCACATGATAGTGAAGAACTATTGAAAGTCATTGTAAGTCTTGAGTACCAAGTTAGAGCGTATCAGAACGTGACAGAGAAATTGACAAGAAATAATGATGCTAATGTCGACACCCTGAGATATGATTACCAATTACTGCAACAAGAGCACGACTTAATTCGACAACGATCAGGGCAGGCTATAGAATGACTTAAAGGCGTGGCTGTGAGAGCGGGCAAATTGGCGGAACAAGCATCATTTTTGAAAAAAAAAGTGTTTTGCCCATCCATCCTAATGGGGAGAACTTGTCTAAGTTCTTGGATGAAATCAACAAAGATTTGGGTCATTTTGGTCATTTTATATAAACTCATATTGCGGAGTAATGTAGTTTGACTTCTACACACTCAAATGTAGTGGATGGCTATACTATTTTGAATGAAATTGAGTACTTTTGGACTTTCACTTTGCGCAATATCATTTCTCATGCATAAATTCACTTTCATTATTATTATTGTTATTATTTATTCTTCTTTATTAGCAAAATCTACCATCTCGTTATCTTATTCTTTTTTAAGAAGAAAACTTTTCAAAGATAGCCCGTCAACTCCAACATCCTTATCGAACGCGAGCTCAAGTTAAGGTCATGGACGAGCAAGAAAGAAAACAATTGCGAGAGGAAATGAAAGAAGAAATTAGGGAGCTGAAAGAGCAAATGGCAAGAGTCCTGGAACTCCTCACCGCGAGTAAGGGAAAAGCCTATCTTAAAAATCCGCAAGGGGCTCAATCATCACAAAATCAACTGCCAAACGATACTGCACCTTACCCTCATGGGTTCACTCCAACCTATCAACATCATCAGACTGACCACTTTCATCATGCTTCACTACCAGTAAATATCCAGGACTATCCATTTCCAAGTATCCAGGAAATGATGCAGACAGGGAAAAGTGGGTACAACCCATCCATAATGGCACCCGGCCACAACCAAGCTTTCACCCTACAAGGCGAAGTCGCTAATGAGCCAATCATCATACCTGATGTTGATGACCTAAAGGGGCAGAGGCCTCTTACTAAACCAAGCGAAGACGCGCTGTCGAAAGATAAGCTGGACTTTTTAGAGGAAAGATTGCGCGCCATTGAAGAGTCAGATGTATATGGTACCATTGATACCACCCAATTATGTTTGATCCTAGATGTTACCATCCCACACAAATTCAAACTACCTGAGTTTGAAAAATATGATGGTAGTACATGTCCGAGAAGCCACCTTAATATGTACTGCGGAAAGATGCCTGTTTGTGAAAATAATGATAAGCTGTTGATTCATTTCTTTCAAGATAGCTTGACAGGGGCTGCATCTTGCTGGTATATCCAATTGTATAACCAACATATTCAGAGGTGGAAAGATTTAACTTATGCTTTCTTAAGACAATACAAGTACAACATAGACATGGCTCCTGATCGTCTGGATCTACAAAGGATAGAGAAAAAGCCTACTGAAGGCTTTAAAGAATATGCGCAAAGGTGGAGGGAATTAGCTGCTCAAGTACACCCCCCTTGTCAGAAAAGGAGATGACTACAGTGTTTATCAACACCTTGAGATCTCCATTCTACAATAGGATGATTGGAAATGCTTCAAACAACTTCTCTGACATTATAGTGATTGGTGAACAGATTGAATATGGGGTAAAGAATGGAAGAATTTTGGAAGTCGTGTCCGATACATCATCCGTAAAAAATGGGCCGCCATTGAAGCAAAAAGAAGGGGATGTACAGACGATCAATTTTGGGTACCCATCACAAGTTGCAAACCCGAGACCGAGATTTCCAAAGTATAGTGAAGGGCCAAAATCTGTGACATCATATGTGGCAAATACCTCACAAATTTCGTATAATTATCACTCTCCATCATCAGCATTTCAAAACAACCCGAGACTGGGTTTCAGACCACCGACTGACCATCAAAATGTTGGTCAGACTGATCAGCCTCTGAGGGGAAATAGAAATAATCAACGTTTTGTCCAATATGATCCAATCCTCATGTCATATTCAGAACTCTTACATCAATTGATATGGAATAATCAATTGGTGTCAATTCCTTATAAATCTCTACAACCACCATACCCAATGTGGTATGATCCGACTGCTCGCTGTTATTATCATGCTAGAACAGTGGGACATTCGACTGAGAATTGCACAGCATTAAAAGGTAAAGAAATCAAAGTGTACGTTGACGATATGATTGCTAAATCTCGTCAAGAGGAGGATCATTCGGTCACTCTGTGAAAACTATTTGAATGGTTGAGAAAGTTCCAGTTAAAGCTTAACCCGACAAAGTGTACATTCGCAGCATCTTTAGGGAAACTACTTGGTTTTGTCGTGAGTAAGGAAAGAATAAAAGTTGAACATGACAATTTTCGAGCCATCATTGATATGCCGCCGCCTCAAACTCAAAAGAAAGTTAGAGGTTTCTTGGGGAGATTAAACTACATAGCCCAGTTCATCTCACAGCTAACTGCAACTTGTGAACCTACCTTTAAACTTTTTTCCCAAAAGTGATACAGAAGGATGTAATGATGATTGTCAAATTGCCTTTGAGAAGATCAAGCAATACTTGCAAAATCTGCTCATACTTATTCCTCCAACTCCAGGGCGTCCACTCATTTTGTATCTTATAGTGAAACGAAAATCTATGGGTTACGTACTTGGTCAATATGACGCCTCTGGAAGGAAAGAACAAGCAATATTCTATTTAAGAAAAAGGTTCACAAATTATGAGGCTAATTATTCGATGTTGGAGAAAACGTGTTGTGCATTAGCCTGGGTTTCTCATTGGCTTAGACAGTACATGTTATACCACACGACTTGGTTAATTTCAAAGATGGATCCAATCAAATATATCTTTGAAAAGCCATCACTTTCTGGGCGAATTGCTAAATGGCAAATGTTGCTCACGGAATATTATATTGTTTATGTCACGAGAAAGTCAATAAAAGGAAGTGTATTTGTTGATTATCTTGCAGATCAACCAGTGCAAGATTATGAGCCTATGAAACTTTATTTTCCTAATGAGAACATATCAATCATATTAAAAAATGAAGGAGAATCTCTGGATCCAGAATTGTGGACAATGTTATTTGATGGCGCATCTAATGATGTAGGACATGAAATTGGGGCAATCATCATATCTCCCGAGGGAAAGTTGTTCCCCATTCGCGACAAAACTAGACTTTGACCGCACAAACAATGTGGTAGAATATGAAGCATGTTCAATGAGAATTCAAGCAGCTTATGATATGAAGATAAGGAAGCTTCGAGTGTACGGAGATTCGTTATTAGTGATACAATAACTAAACGAGGAATGAGAAGCTAAAGACTCCAAGATGGTACCATACAACAAACATGTAACTAAGTTAAGCTGAACTTTTGAAGTGATCTCATTTGACCATATACCCAGAGAGAATAATGAAATTGCAGATGTACTTGCAACTCTAGCATCCATGTTCACCGCAGACTTTAAGGAAGAAGTGCATCCCATAAAAATTGAGAAGCGAGATTTTTCTACTCACTGTATGAGTATTGAAGAAGAGCCAGACACAAGACCATGGTATTATGACATCAAGTAGTATATAAAGAATGGAGAATATCCATCCAAAGTTTCTGAGAATGATAAACGCACTATTAGAAGATTGTCCATGAGTTTCTTCTTGAATGGTGCAATACTCTACAAACGAAACCATGATATGATGCTCTTAAGATGTGTTGATGCAAGGGAAGCGAATCAAATCATAGAGGAAGTTCAAGAATGAATTTGTGGATTTCATGTTAATGGACATATGATGGCCAAAAAAATCTTGAGAGCAGGATATTATTGGTTAACTCTAGAATTTGACTACATCAAGTACGCCAAGAAATGTCATAAATTTCAAATTTATGTGGATAAAATTCACGTACCCGCATCCCCTTTACATGTCATGGCCGCGCCTTGGGCGTTCTCTATGTGGGGCATAAACGTCATTGGTCCCATCATACCCAAATTCTCTGACGGGCATCGTTTCATTTTGGTCTCTGTAGATTATTTTACCAAATGGGTGGAGACAAGTTCTTATTCGAGTGTAACCAGAAGTGCATTTGTTAAGTTTATTAAAAAGAAAATAATTTGTCGATATGGTCTACCTGGAAGGATCATCACAGATAATGGGAAAAATTTAAATAACAAGATGATGAAAGAATTGTGTGAGCAATTTAAAATTAAGCATAATAATTACCTCCTTATCGTTCGAAAATGAACGGAGCAGTGGAAGCAGCCAATAAGAACATAAAAAGGATCATAGAGAAGATGACGGGGGTTTATAAGGATTGGCATGAGATGCTCCCATTTGCATTGCATGGGTACCGCACATCAGTCCGAACATCAACTAGGGAAACTCCATTCTCTTTAGTGTATGGCATGGAAGCGGTCCTTCCAATTGAGGTGGAGATTCCCTCCCTTAGAGTCTTAATGGAGGTGAGATTAGAAGAAGCAGAGTGGGTACAAACACGATATGATTGAATTTCATCGAGGAAAAAAGATTGACTGCATTATGTAGAGGGCAATTATATCAAAGAAAGATGATGCACGCATATGACAAAAAATTGCATCCTCGATGTTTCAGAGAAGGAGATTCACTGTTGAAAAATATACTTTCATATCAAAAGGATCACCGGGGGAAGTGGACCCCAAATTACGAAGGACTTTTCATTGTCAAGACGGCTTTCTCAAGAGGGGCTCTCATGCTAACAAATATGGATGGAGATGATTTACCCCACATAGTTAATTCTGATACAGTCAAGAAGTACTTCGTTTGACCGCTCTAAGTATGAGAAAAATGAAGTTATGTAAAAAAATGTTTTTAAAAAAAAGAACTGTCTCGAATACTGGAGAAATTCTTCCTCCATTTTTTTTCTTTTTCCAAGTCATCGTTTGTAAACATTCTTCATCATCAATGAAAAGCCTTTTTTCTTTCTCAGTTGATAAATACATATACTTCATCTTCTCCTTATTTCCATTATATCTTATTCCTCTCAATTCTAAGATATTATTAATTACTCTTGAAATAACTCAAAAGTATAAATTTGGTTAGGTGAAAGTTAATTAAAAAAAGAAAAAAGAAAGAATAGGAACTAAGAAAGGCGGTCTGAGTACGAGGGGAAATTTGAAAAGTCATCACGAGAAATTTAGTATGCACATAACGAAGGCTAAAGCATGATTGGAGGATTGCAATTAAAGTACCAAAAAGAAGCAAAGATGTGGAGAAATTATCCACGTTTTCTTCATCATCGACGTGAAGCCGAATACTGGGGCACAAACCAATGAATAAGGATGCATCATTTCTTGAAAGTATGCTCGATACTTCATTGCGAGTCCATGACCTTAGGCCAAGTGATTGATTTGAAGGGTGAAGGATATGGGAACATTAGTCAACTTTAAAAAAAATCATCAAATAACTTACAAATGTTTTCAATCATGCATAACACGCATGCACTCAAAATCACTACTTTGCATTTATATTCAATAATTACAATGCATAGACATGCATCATATTGATCTGTTTTGATGCAATTCATGTGCATGAATCATTTAAAGATATTCTTTCGAAATCTATACATGATTTTCCTACATTTAGAGCATGCATTAGTCTAGCTCTTGCACCATATGAAACTTGTAAATATCTGATCAAATTCATTTCAACAACTTTAGTTAAATCGAATCTGAATCGAGTCGAGATCAAAGCCTGCGCCTATCCAGGTCTGTTTCCATTCAAGTATCTCGATTAAATCGAACCCGACTTTTTCATAATCGAAGCCCGGTGTCAGCGCCTGGTCCATTTTAATTAATATGGTTAAATCGAACCCGCATCGAGTAGAGGTCAAAGCCTGCGTCAATCCAGGTCCACGCCCTTCCTTTATCTATGGTTAAATCGAACCCTCATCGAGTCGAGGTTGAAGCCTGCCTATTCAGGTCCATGTCGTTTCTTTATCTTTGGTTAAATTGAACTTGACTTTGTCGCGGTCGAAGCCCGCTGTCAGTGCCTGGTCTGTTTCAATTAATATGGTTAAATCGAACCCGCATCGAGTCGAGGTCAAAGCCTGCGTCTATCTAGGTCCGCGTCCTTTCTTTATCTTAGCTTAAATCGAACCCGACTTTATCGCGGTCGAAGCCCGGTGTCAGCGCCTGGTCCATTTCAATTTATAGGCTTAAATCGAACCCGAATTGAGTCGAGGTCGAAGCCTGTGTCTATCCAGATCCATTTCATAAATTCTGTCATTTCATAGAACCCGAATAAGTCGAGGTCGAAGCCTATGTCTATCCAGGTCAATTTCATAATTTTCGTCATTTCGTAGAACCCGAATAAGTCGAGGTTTCTATTTCCTTTATATATATAGTTTTTTCTCGATCAAAATATTTATCTACACCTTTGTACACCTTCTAAGTTTAGAAGCATGAATAAACGGGGGCAACTGTAGATATTGTATTTTGTCTGGTTTAATACTTTAAAAATATAAATTTTTTTTTGCCTATATACTAGTCTAAGACTATGCGTATGATTTGAAAAATAGCCCAATGCCTAAAAAATAAGAAAATTTGTCCAATGACTAAAAATAAAATAAAAGGAACAAAAAGACTAAATTTAAAAAAGTGAGGCTCTAAGTTTCCTTATAAATAGAGGGGAGGTCTCCACTTGAAATGGGAGATATGGCAGAGTGAGGAAGAGAAGATATTTTAGAGAGAGAAATAAAGATTTTGAGAAAATAGTGAAAAACAGAAAGAATGAGAGTTTTCATTTCTATTCATCTTCCATCTTCTCATTTTTTTTTATTAAGGTATTTCTAATATCTTATATTTTAGCTTACAATATATTTTGTTTATTCTAATTAATCATCTCTCTTTTTCATACTCATGTATTTGATATTTCTTTGTTTCATTTTTCATATATAGATTTGTTTGTTCATTCTTTATCATATCTACTCCTTTTAATCTTAAGTTTTATTTTCATATATTGTTTATCTCTCTACAAGTTTGATGATGACATTTTTTTGTCATCAACTCAATCAATGAGAATGAGGATAAAATTTTGAGGGGTGTAAAATTAACTCAATGTGAATCAATTATTTAATGGGTTGAAAGTGTACATTTGATGAAAAGATCTCCTATGATAATTTCTCATACATAAAAATACATAAAATAGAGAGAAAAACCTCTATACAAGATTATACAAATATTTAAGCTTTGATATTTTTATGTTCTTACAAGTCTTCTCTTCTTTTCTTTTTAATTTTTGACCATCCTTTTTGTGACACATGTTTGAACTACTTACCATCCATGATTATTCCTAACAATGAAGGAAGAAAGGAAAAATGGTAATTAGTGAATTAAATGGTCCAAAATAAAAAAATGGAATTTCCCAAACAAAAATTATTTTATTTTAAAAGTTTTATGGATTTTTTTAGTGATACTTGTTTAAACTAGTTATCATCAATGATCATTCCTAGCAATGAAGGAAGAAAGGAAAAATCATAATTAGTGAATTAAGTAGTCCAAACTAAAAAAAAATGATATATTTATATCCCAAACAAAATTATTTATTTATTTTTAGTGACACTTGTTTAAATTAGTTTGTTTAAATTAGTTACCATTCATGATCATTCTTTTGCTATTTGATTAGCATTGGGTGAAAAAATAAAAAATAGTAATTAATATACCATGTAGTAAAAAAGAAAAGTATGTTCATGCTAATTATGTATGAAATTAAACATTTTTTTCATAGATTAATTTATTTTATACATAAAAAATTTATTATTAATTTATTTACTAAACAATTATATATATACATATATACAAAAAATTGAACATTTAAAAAAAAGACAGAGGGTGACGTCACCCCCTGTCACTTAACAGAGGGTCACCCTCTGTAAAAAAAATTTCTTTTTTTATTTTAATTTTAATTTTGTTGTTGTTTACATTTTATTTTTGCTTTTTTTGTTTGTTTGTTTATTTTTCTATTTTTTTCAGTAGATATTATTGGTTTGTTTTAATTTATTTTAATATATATTTTTAATTATTTCACCTCTTGTTTCATTATTTTCATCCTGCATATTCTTTTTTTAAATTTGTCATACATATTCATCATCTCTAAGAGTCATTTCCATTATTTTTTTATAGTTGTTATCTCTTCTTATTTATTTATGTATTATTCTTATATGTCACGGTTGTATGTGATTATTATTTTATTCTTTTATCATCAGAATTGACATTCGTAAATTAAAATCATAACAATTTGATTAAATTTTTTAAATTTCTTTATTTAGTTTTCACTAAAAAAAATCCGATAACGACTTTAGAATTTTCGGGATACCAAATTTCTCGAACTACCGAGGTGAGGAGTTATTTTCAGGATACTGAGAGTAACTCCAATAACGCTTTGCTTAAAAATAATAATTTTTTAATGGTCTTTATACCACCAATTGAAGGTAATTTGTTTGCTCATTTTTATGATGCAAAATGTACCAAATGGGACATTCAAAATTGAATTTTTATAACATTATTTAGAAAAATAATTTGGATAGTATTTGATTAAATTTTGTAATCATTTTTCATAATGGGCGGTGTGGGGTGCTGCTAGTACATTCCCCACATGCAAATAACTCCCGAACTAACTTTAAATTTTCATAGACCTAAATATTTGATTTTAAAATTAGGTGGTCAATCACGTCCTAAAATGATTGGTGGCGATTCCGAATTTCTTTTTTTTTCGAAAAATGATTTTTCAATCGCCACTGCACATCGCATGCACGTTGCAACAGAGGTCATGCTCGAAAGTCTAAGTTTGGTTTCAGTATAATATTTACTATACGCAGTCATCCCTTCTAAGATGGGAAGGCCACAAGGCGACCATATTAGTCCAAAGGTCATCTTTCAGCACGGCGTAGTCTTGCATGAGAAATCATAAGTAAATCAATCATTTTGGTGCCAGCTAGCATTCTCTTTTACTCACCATGTATACTATGTGGCAAGTCAACTATGATGATAGTTAATAAAGATATAAAGATAATTGTTGAAGTGGGAAGCCTAAAGCTTTTATTGATGTATTGTGAAATATATACAAAAGACTATGTGAGTTTATATGTAAATTACATTAAAATATATGATGCACATATGTCCAAATAATAATGCTTGCCATGTACTACGCTTGCTAGCTGTAGCAATTTCAATGTATGGATTGCTAGCTGTTGCATGCCAATTAAGGTTTGATCTTTCCTTTTTTAATACAATCAGCTTTATTATTTCTTTCACAATCTAAGGGATTTTCCCTTTGATAGCACTAGATTCCTCAACATGCCCCCTCAACGTGTGAAAGTGGTTGAACACCCAACTTGATTCGAAACAATTGGAAAGATTCTATAAACAACGGTTCCGTGAAAATGTCTGCCGGTTGAGACGAATATGAGATGTACCGAGTAACTAGAAGACCCATAGTAACTTTTTCCCCAACAAAGTTGTTGTCAAGCTCAATATGTTTAGAGCGAGCATGAACATAGGATTAATAGATATGAAAAGAGCACTAGCAGTGTCACAAAACAAATGAGGAGGTCGTGAAAGTCCTATCCCAAGATCGTGCAAAAGAAAAGTGAGCCAAGTAATCTTGGTAGTAGTAGAAGTCATCGAACGATGTTCAGCTTAAGTACTTGAACATGAGACAGTGGATTATTTCTTAGAACTCCAAGAGATACAATTTGCACTAAGAAAGACACAAAACCACTAGTACTGCGCCTTGTAGTAGGGCACCCTGCCCAATCTACATCGCTAAAACCATATAGAGAAATAGGGCTCTGAGAAATGTAGCAAAAACCAAAATGTTAAGTACCATTAAGATACCACATGATACGCTTAACTACCTTAAAATGGACCATAATGGGATTGTTGAAGTGTTAGAAAATATGGTTGACTACAAGAATGATGTATAGTCAGTTAAATGTGAGATATTGTAAGGCCCCAACTATGCTACGAAATGTAGAGGCATCGATAGAATCTGTGTCCTTGAGAGTAGGCTTACTTTTTATAGCCATTAGTGTAACAAACGAGGCACTCTCAAGCATTTGTGTCCGTGCAAGAAGATCTTTGGTATATTTTTGTTGACAAAGAAAAACCCCTCCAGTAAAATGTTTGATTTCAACACCAAAAAAGTAATGCAACGATCCCAAATCCTTAATGGCAAACTCAGCACCAAGTTGAAGAATCAATTTTTGAATGAAGACGTCATTATTGCTAGCAAGAAGTATATCAACGACATAGATGAGAATAACTATTTTTACAGTGTCAGTGCAATATATGAAGAGTGAGGAATCAGCCTCGCTACAATAGAACCAAGATGAAGCATAAATTGTGAGAGGTGATCAAACCAAGCACGAGGTGCCTGTTATAAATTATATAATGATTTTTTTAATAAGCACACATGGTTAGATTCTCAGAATTTATATATTCAAGCAATTGTTCCATATAAACGAGGTGGTCATGTAAAAATGTATTCTTGATATCCAGTTGTTACATCTTCTAATTGAGAGAGAGAAATAACAAGATGAATGATAGTTGGCTTCACTACGGGACTAAATGTCTCATCATAATCTTCTCCTGAAACTTGTGTGAATCCCTTTGCCATCAAACAAGCCTTAAAACGATCAATGGAACCATCTTCCTTGGTTTTAATTCGATACACCCATTTGGAGCCGACAATATTGACACCATTAGACGCGGCACTAGTTGTCAAGTGTTATTATCTCGAAGTGCTTGTATTTCATCCTCCATAGCTACCATCCATCTAGGATCCTTTAATGCTGACTTGAGAATTTTAGGTTCTTGAGGAAAGGAATTACATATATCACGGGTGGCAAGAGTTGTATAATCACGCAAGTGAGAAGGGGGACGTCTATTTCTGATTGGCCAAGAGATACCATGAAGCAGTGGAGATCTCAAATTAGAGGATGAAGTAATTACATTTTCGCCCAATAAGGAATCTGCATGGTTTGATTGTTCATGATTCTCAAGAATAATTGGTTCCATATTTTTGGAAACATCCTCTGTATTGATTTGAGAAGATCATGCAAGAGAATTGTTATCACGACAATTCATGGTAAAAACACGAGTTTTTTCAAAATTTTCCGTGTCCGATTGTGCTATGTTTGTAAGATCTCCTGAATTTTTCTCTTTGCCAATCCATTCTTCTTGGGAAGGAATATCAAAAAATTAAATGAGGGAGCTGAGTCAGTTGACATTTTAACGGGTTTGCATGGAAAAAATTCTTCATTAAAAACATGTCGTGAAATATAAACATGTTTAGTCTTAGGCTCTAAATAGTGGTACCCTTTGTGAATTGAACTATAACCAACGAAAATGCAAAGGTATGTCTTATTTTCAAATTTCGAACCACCTTGATGTCGTAAAGAGGGGAAACATTGACAACCAAACACTCGCAGGCCATTATAATTAGGATGCCTTTTGTAAAGTTGGTAATAAGGACTGTCACCTTATAAAACTAAATATGGTAGTTGGTTAATAAGATACACAACAGTAGAAAAAGCTTCAACCCATAAAGACAGAGGTAGATTCGCATGAAACATCATGGTAAGCCTGGTTTCAACCACATGTCAATGCTTTCGTTCCATTACTCCAATTTGCTCAGGAGTTCCAGGACATGAAACATGCAGTTCAATTCCACTATTAGTGAAATGCTCAATAAACATATTTGACCTATATTCACCTCCACCATCACATTGAAAGACTTTTATTTTTTGATCAAATTGGTTCTCAACCAATTTCTGAAATTTAATGAAGCAATCAAGAAAATCAAATTTTCGTTTTAGAGGATACAGCCATGTGAATCTAGAGAAGCCATCAATAAAAAATGTATAATATCGAAAATGTTGATTCAAAGTTGTAGGAGTTTTCCCCCAAAGATCAGAGTGTATCTTTTCAAGAGGAAACTTTGACATTTTATTCAACTTACTGAAAGGTAGCTTATAACTTTTTCCCATTTGACAACTAATATATATGACAGGTTTAAATATCCAATAGGTGACATCAATAACCTTTTTATCCTTTGTTACGGGTATTCCAAGACTATCGATGACATGACACCACGTGGCATGCCATGACAGACATTTCTACTTAACTCCAAGAGGAGGAATTGGAGAGCTGAGCTCTCAAAAGGGAAGGAACCGACTTGATCGGGTCAGCCTCCAAAGGAGCTTGAGAAATATTGACCAACATGAACTAGGAGGCTCTGAGGGGAAGGTCTGACGCAGGAGCTCGACTAGCCCTACGATAGGTATCATCATTATTCGTCGAAAGTAGTACTCCACTTGGTGTTTTCCCATTTGCAAAAGGCATCGGTCAACTTCATATTGCCATGATGAAGTATAAAGTCAGACCCAAACGGTCGCATCCACCACGTCCAGAATGACAGAAGGAAAATTGTTATTTAATACACGTCAGGTCGGGGGACAAAGGCATTTAATGCCACCCCCAGCTCATCATTTCCACAAAGGTCATATCTATGTCTTTAGAGTTCTTCATTTGTGTTGTGCATATTTCAGGCAGAAATGATTCCTATATAGAGGGGAGATTGCACACCACCTGACGACATAGATTTTTTATAACAACAGTTGGCGTCGCTTGTGGGAAGACGATAAAAGAATGGCCATGATCAACGATCCTCCCACAGAACAGTTACGGGACAAACCGTGGAACCGTTGGAACCAGTTATTCTCTCACCAAAACAACCAGAGAAGATGGTCCAAATTGGGTCGATGCTCCCTCTAGAGCAGAAAGAAGAACTCATGACGTTCCTCTGAGATAATAGCGATGTCTTTGCATGGACTCACGAGGACATGCCTGACATAGACCGACGCGTTATCACCCACCACCTTAATGTAGACCCACAGTTTAAGCCAGTAAGGCAGAAAAAGAAGGAGTGTAAATGCAGAAAGAAACGAAGCCATCATTGCGGAGGTGGAGAAACTGCTCTCCGCTAGGTTTATCAGAGAAGTTCAATTCCCGGAATGGTTGGCTACCGTCGTACTGGTCAAGAAAGTGAATGGAAAGTGGAGGGTTTGCATAGAATTTACTGATTTAAATAAATCATGTCCTAAAGACATATTCCCTTTCCCCTACATAGACCAGTTAGTCAATCCCACATCGGGACACAATCTACTTAGCTTCATGGATGTTTGTTTGAGATACAATCAGATCCTAATGCACCCGCCTGATTAAGAGCTTATTGCAACATGGTGATGCCTTTTAGATTAAAAAACATAGGGGCCACCTATTAAAGGCTGGCGAACAAAGTGTTCTCTGAGCAAATATCGAGGATCGTGGAGGTGTATGTGAATGGCATGCTTGTTAAGACCAAGAGGTCTGCGGATCACATTGCTGACCTCACCGAAACATTCTACACTTTGAGGAAGTATTGAATGAAGATGAACCCTTCTAAGTACGCCTTCGGCGTTGGCTGAAGGAAATTTCTAAGCTTTATAACCCTGATAAGACAAAGGCATTGCTGGTGTTGGATCCCCTGAGAAACGTCAAGAAGGTCCAATATCTCACAGGCCACGGATAAGTATCTTCCGTTCTTCAAAATTTTGAGGAAGAACGCTTCCTTTAAATGGACCGAGGAATGCCAACTTAAGAACTAAATGAGCTCCCCGCCATTACTCTCCAAACCCGTGTCTAGAGAGGTGTTGTCCCTGTACCTGGCGATCTCAGAAATGGCTGTCAGCTGCCATAACCCCAATCAGAGATGACTTGTTCCACAAGTCAGTAAAATATGTTAGCAAGGCCATGGTGGGGGCGGAGAAACATTACTGAAACTGGAGAAGACATTACAACAATTCATGGTTTCTATTTCATTGAAGCGCACAATTTTTTAACAAAACGTGATAAAAGCTTAAGCACGGGGGGAATAAAAACTCAAATCCCGCATAGTTGAATTCCCCAAAATCATTTCTTAAAGAGAATACCCAAAATCAAGCTTCTCCCTGCGCGTCTTCTCCTCTTTATAATCATAGATTTCAACCATCTTACCTGCGTGGCCTCTGATTCTCTCTCGTGAGCTCTCCCTTGGTAAGCTCTCTCACTTTACTCTCTACCTGTTCTATCAGAAAATAAATTTGTGAAATTGCTTTCTCTCCTTTACCAGATCTGCGTATGAGAACTCTCCCCTCCCTAGTGGCAATCTTCGATCATATTCTGATCAACAGTGGCGCAACTCTTCAGATGGTGAAAATCGACAACTAAGATGATTCTACCTATCTTTCTCCATCATCAGAAGAAGCCATAGCCTCCCTGTGCGTAAATTTTCATCAACTTAAAATAGCCCTAACTCCCATGTGCGCTGCTCTCTAGTATGGTGAGCCCAGGTATCCATCTGTATTTCTAGTCACACACACACACACTATCTCTCTAGCTCTCAGTCTCTTCCTTTGTGTCTCCCTCTCTTTATATTTATGAATCGCTCTCGCACGACTCTCTCTTTCTCAGCTCTGCAGCACTATTTTTAGCATTTTCTCACTTCGATTTACATCTCAGGAACAAGAGGAAGAGTTTTTTTTCTTGCATGATGTGTTTTAATCTCTAATTCATGTCTAATTATGTGTATTTTTTTATTTTTGTCTTTTGTCTAAGAAATTTTGTTTAAGTTTAGGGTTTTTGGAATTTTATCTACTTCTCTTTCTCCTGCTAAGGGCATCTGCCACTTTTTTGCTAGTTCCAGCCTTATGCTTTACAGTGAATGTAAATTGCTCCAAAAAAGAAACCCAACACACGTGTCTTTTGTACAGTTTTTTGGGGTTGTTTATATGCTTCAAGACCTTATGATCTATATATAAAAAAATTCTCACTAAATGAGATAATGTTGCCAATGCTTTAGTGCTTGAACAATGGCGCTATTGAAGTAATGATGGTACTGAAATTCTACCAAACCTTGAAAACTGCGCACTTCTCCAACTATAGTTTGTGTTAGCTAGCTTTCAATTTCTTCAATATTACTTTCATCCATCTTAATCCCATCTTCAATCACTATATACCCCAAAAACAATACGGAATTAGTGAGAAGTTTACATTTTTGCAGATTAGCATAGAGCTCTCCTTCAGTTGGTTATTTTGCTTGCTGATTTTTTTGTTTGTTTGGTGAAAGCATGTGGGTTTTGATTGTCAATTTTGATTTATTAACAATAAAGCCAGTCCTAATTGTTATACACTATGATGGTAAGTCTTTTACTTTTTCTTTTTCTTTTTACCGTCTCCAACAAATTAAATTTTCTTCTTTAGTATTTGAAAATTCAAGTGTTGGTTATGTTTGATAAATTGTTATCATTATTGTTTCTGTTGGGATGTTGGCTCATATCTATTGTGCATTAGTTGGCAGTTTTACACTGGTTAGTCTCTTTAGTAGTCTCTATTGCATGCTGGTTAGTCTTGAGACTTGAAGTTTTCGTTTCTACTGTGTATATTCTTACCCACATTTTTGTTTGTTGAATTATACTATGGTTTAATTCTCTATTCAGCCTCCTCTTACTGGGACATGGAGAATGTCTAGCTAAAGTTTATGAAAGATAAGATAAAAAACTACCATCATTTTTGTCAGGTGAAGCACATTCTCTTTTGAATCATTCTTAATTCTTAACATGCTACTTAGTCGCACTTTGAATGCTTCTTTTTTTCCTAGTCTTCTACTACCCCTCCCGAAGAGGTTCTCATTATGGGCAAGACACAAGTCAAATAATATGCTGCTTATATAAGCTATTTTGTGTGTTTTGATAATGTCTTCTTATAAGGACTTCGATTGTTGATATTGTCTAGAAAATGTTAAGATTGGCATATATGATTTATTAAGTGATATTCTTGTGGTAGTGAAGTATATGCAGTGGTTGATTAGTAGTAATAATATTTTGATAGCTCTCAGTTGATAAATAACTACAAATTCTTCAACATCTACGACGAACTGATTCTTGCTTTCTTGACGTGCACTTGGTATTTCATACTTCAATTACTGAACCATGAACCAGTTTCCTATCAATATTCCCTCATGGTTACTGGCTTCTTTACAGGTTTCTTTAGTTTGTGCCAGTAAAATTGGATGATAAAAGGCTTTCCATATTCACTAGAATAAAAACTCTTTATTTATGTTGTGTACCTAAAGAAAACAGGGTTGCATGGGTTGAGGTGCTTCTGTATGATAAGGAGCTTTTCCCCAGATTTTTTTACTAGCATTGACTATGCACCATATGAAGACGTAGTTGTTTCAACAAACAAGCTACATTTCTGATTGCTGTAGGAAGGGATCGGTGAGACAATTATCAAAGATTGGGAGTTAATTATGCTATTAGAACTCTCTTAGATGAAAAATCAGATGAGGTTTCTCCGACATAAATATGTTGCATTGTTAGGAACATTGAGACGATTGGAGGTGCAAATTATTTTCCTCTTTCGTTCTCTGTTATGGTAACTGCACTAGATAGACTGATAGTTGAATTCCACATTTGTGATTACATAAAGAACTTGCCATAGTTATGGTGAAAAAGGCGATGAGTGGTTCCTTTTTAATTCTCTAGCTTATTTGGGTTTTAAGAGTGACTTATATCTGGCTGAGAAATTGTTCTTGCTTGTTGATTTCTTATATGGATAACCACTGGAATCATTCTCTTAATGTTGCTTGTTAAGTTAAGTCATTATCACAAAACTTGTATGTATATTCTACTATAACCACATAACATGATCCCTAAAAAATAAGGATTGTACCATCATTAAAGAGCTTTTTATTTGAATATGAAGAACGTGAATAAAGTGAAGATGTGTTCGTAGTTGGTGATCATTGAATATAGTCACTTATGTTGAGTGGAACAAGAAAATTTAATTGCTTAGTGGACCCTATTGCATATTATTTTCTGCAATTAAATTATATTCTTACCTATTATACCCTTGTCCACCGTCTCTAGGAAAAGGAATTTCTTTAGAAGTGCTGATGCATTGTGTGTGTTGTTGAGTTCAATATGAGCATATTGATTGATGTGCCTTGTCATTTTCTTCTTGAATCATATGTAGTGGTTGATTAGTAGTAATAAAATATGATTTTTACATAGCAGGTATAGTTATCTGCCCATTGATTTAGAAAATAGTATGTTTGGAACTATAATAGTTCTCATATTTATCATTTTCGTGGCATGTTTTAGTGTATAAGGATGAACATTGAAAGTGGGTAAGAAAGACTTGGAATCCATCTCTCCCATTATTTAGTTTCATTCATGTTAACTGTTAGAGCGTTTTATATAGTTTTTGGAGGTTTCTACAATATTTAACGTTGTTTCTAGAGAATATTAAATGACATGTCTCTATCTCTCCCAATGATGCAATTTTGCATATGCTAAGTTAAGTGTTTAGTGTAGTTCTTATAAGCTTGTGCCAAACACATTTAACTGCATGTTACTGTGATGTTAATTCTGTAAACATTTTCTTACTTATTTAATCTTATTGTTTTATTTGATCATCATTCTTCCATCAAGTAATGGATAAGGTGTGAACTACATGCTAAACTCCAAACTTATTTCAAAGGCTTAGTGTTGCTATGAACCTTCTCTATCACTTACGCTTTGTTATGGTCTTATAAGACATTGTTTAGATAAACTTGGCTACTTGTTAAATGTTACAATTTGAGACGGAAGATAATAAACTTGGTTTACAGTTAATTGTCAGAATTTTGTTGCTCTCCACCAATGACTATACTACATCATGGAATATTGTAAGTCTTCCACTAATTCTCAACTACCTTATCTAATAAGTCATTTCTTAGTTGTTGAACATTTAGATTGTACTATTTAGAATAGGATACTTGCTCATTCATATGAATGGATCATCCATACTTTGGTACAACATTTTGATCTTGTCTTGAAACATCACCAAGGCAGTTACATGTGCCACCACCTCCAACCACCAAGTGGATCTCCTAGTCTACCTCCACCTTCAGTACCAATATGTGAATTTATACTAGATTTTAGTTTTTTATAGATCAATTACTTTTGCTTGCTCTATGTAATTACCATTTTGATATGTGATTTCTAGTAAACAATTAGTATATAACAATTTTGACAAATTAAATTAAGAGATATGTGGTTTTGTTATTTCATGATATTTTCTGAAAAATTATTTATTTTTTTATATTTGTGCAATTGTAAGTATATGTAACAAAAAAAGTTATAAAAAAGTATTTAATAACATTGACAATACAATAAGTAATTAAAATGCTATGAAATGCCTACGATAGCATATATAAAAGGCTATGAAAGACCTATGATAGCATTTCTAAACGCTATAAAAGGCCTACTACAACATTTATAAAATGTTTTGAAAGGATTTTTATAGCGTTTAAAAAATACTATCATAGGTAGTGGACTTTTAATAATGTTGGTATACATAACATTTTCAGAAACGCTATCAAAATCCTATGATAGCATTTTTAGGCCGTTATCGTAGACTTTTTTATTGTAGTGAGATGGCCTTACCCATGTCACAATCACGCGAAAAATTCGTCCCTACTTTCAGGCCCACTCTATTTTAAATTCGTATGAATTCTCCACTCCGAAAGGTCCTTCAGAAACTTGAGACCTCGGGACGTATCTCCTAGTGGGCCATTGAGCTTAGTGAATTTGACATTCAGTTCATTCCACGAACTGCCATCAAGGGGTAGGCACAATGGGTCGTGAAGAGGAAGACCGAAAAGTCCCCCTGGGCCTTATATGTGGACGGATCCTCTAACGAAATGGGAAGTAAAGTTAGTGTACTACTCATGGCGCCTGACCAATCTTGGATCGGTTACGCCCTGCAATTTGGATCAAAGCTTCGAACAACAAAGCAGAGTATGAGGCGTCGCTGGCAGGTTTGAGATTGGTGAGAACCATGAATACAAGGACGCTGGAGATTTATAATGACTCAAACTTATTGTCAACTAAATCAGGGAGGAATATCAGGTGAGAGGGGACAATATGACCAATTTCCTGGTCAAGTGATTGCCCTCCTTGGAAAGTATAACTCTTACATGATCCAACAAAATCCCCGAAGCCTAAACACTAATGTTGACGCGTTAGCTAAACTAGCCGCTTCGTACGACACAGAGACCAGCAGGACAGTGCCTGTGGGATTTCTCTTGTGTCCAACCATCAGTGTGGAAGAGGTGTTAGAAACCAGCAGTGCAACGGCGGCTCCATCATGGATCACTCCCATACTCGAGTATCTATGCAATGGAACGCTATCTTCAGATAGGAAAGTTGCGTGAAAGCTCCACCTCAGGTCAACAAATTATATAAATTTTGATGAAACTTTATACAAAAGAGCTTTTTCATATCTATACCTAAGGTGCGTCACACCCGACGAGGCATTGTCAATCATGAAATAAGTCCACGATAGAGTCTGCGAGGCCTGAGCACTGCACCATAAGATAAAGATGTAGAGGTATTATTGATCGATAATGTTCTCAGATACCAAGGATTTCATGAAAAGGTGTAACAAATGCCAGAGGATCACAAACATTCCACACCAGTCGTCGGAGCCGCTTACCTTTATCCTAAGCATGTGGTCGTTCGCCCAATAGGAAAAGGCCAACATAGGCTGCCATTATCACCATAGATCACTTCACCAAATGGGTAGAGGCAAAGCTTTTGGCCACGATCAAGGAGCATAAGACTATAGAGTTCCTATGAAAAAAACATGATTTGTACGTTTGCTGTGCCACACACGATCATCATAGATAATCCCAAATAGTTTGACAACGCTACGTTCAGATGGATATGTGAACACCTCAGAATCAGACACCTTACCTCTTCACCAGCCCACCCACAGTCCAATGGACAAGTAGAGGCGGTTAAAAAAACTTTCAAATAAAACCTGATGAGTGTGTTTCACACTCATATTTTAGATAATCTTAAATTTTATTTTAATTGTTCTTTGAGTTTTATTGTTTGATTTATGATTATTTTTTTCTATCTTGTAACTTTGATATTCAATTGCATTTGGATTGATTTGGAAGTCAAAAATTCAGAAAAATTACAAAAGAATGGAACTAGGAAGGCGATTCCAGATTTGTTTTATGATTTTTTGCTCCAATCTAATCCTTGACGAACCCTAGTGTATAAATATAATATTTTAATATTCTTGGAGGGCTCTTTGGACGTGAGAGGCAAAGAAGAAAGCTTTTTAGAGAGGAAACGAAGACGAATCCAACCAAAAGATGAAACTCAACTTCAATTCATCCTCAAATCTAGTTTTTCTTCTCTTCTCCTCTATGCTCATGAATATTATTAGGATATCTTCTTATTCTAGTATGTTCTAAATTTTTTATCTAGGGCTACGATGTAGCCAAACCATGATTGTTCATAAATTTTGATTTTTAATTCAATCGATGTTTATTCAGTATTATTGAGTGTTATAATCTATTCTTAATGCTTATGATTGTCTGGCCAACTTTTGCATGATTTTAGATTTAATTCTGAGACTGAGAAGTGATGATTGAATCTGCTCTTTGTTTATAACACCATTAGAATTCCATAAGTTCAAGATAATTATGAATCTAGTGCAGCAACTATAATTTCTTGTGCTTAACAAGTTTTATTATATTAAATCTTGACATAGATGATTCATATTTATGATTCATTATAATCGTTGGTTGAGAAATATTAATAATTATATTAGAGAAATTCGCTATCAATGTTCTGAATAAATATTAATTGATTGAGAATAAGAATTTAGAGCATGTTTGGTTTGGTGAACTCGAAAATCTTAGAGCTTTTAACTATTCAAATTTTATCTTTGTCAAATCTTTATTGTTTTAGCTTAATTAGAATTTTAGTTTAGTTAAATCCCAATTTTTCGTCAAACTAAAGTAAAATTAAGGTTTAGTTATTTCAATTATTAATATGAATCAATCCTATGGACGATACTCTATTTTTATAAAAAATTATTACTTGATGACGATAGTATACATTTGCACTAAAAAAAAGTTGCAACAAAACCTCAAAACCAAGTCGAAAGGAAGAAAATGGATTATGGGTCAACGAGCTCCCAAACATATATGAGCTTATAGGACCACGAGCAAGATGGCGACAGGAGAGACCCCTATAGGTTGGCTTTAGGTAAAGAGGTCGTTATACCGGTAGAGACGGACACCCCCTCCCACCGTGTTCAATAGTACAACTCTGAGCAGAACGCCTTTAAGTAAAGACACAACCTGGATGATCTAGAAGAGCTATGAAATGAGGCTTACCAGCTTGTGGCCTCGCGGTACTACAAGTATAGGATAAAGGTTCGGTGGTTTCGAACGGGCGACCTAGTCTTACGAAAGAGAAAAGACGTGGAGAGAGGGGCCCTCAAGCACGATTGGGAAGGGCCTTACATAGTAACAGAGGTGGTACATCCTGTCACGTATCGACTATAGGACATGGATAGGCGGGATCTGATCCACCCATGGAATGTAGAGCATCCGAAGAGCTACTATCGATAGCAAAATTAGTGGTGGGAGATCGTATCTCTGTTGGATATCAAATACAAATGCCATTTTTCTCCAAGGAATGATCGGCGAAGGAGGAAATGATGATCGGCACTGTGCTCTAGCCCACCAGTCAGGATCAAAAACTGATTTCTACCAAGCACACAAGCTCGTCATACAGAAAATGAGCTCTGGTCAGAGCAGAAATGCCTGACTAGACTACATTAAAACAAAAGGTGATGACTCGCAAGACACTTTAGCTGGCCAGTCAAGATTAAAACGTGATGACTGGCACGGTGCTTTAGGCCAACAATCGAGATAAAAAGTGATATCTACCGAGCACACCAGCTCGTCAGATGGGAAATGAGCTCTAGTCAGAGCAGGAATATGTGACTAAACTCCACTAAACAAAAAGTGATGACTGACGCGGTGTTGTGGCCAGCTAGTCGTGATCAAAAAATGATTTATGTAGAGCATACTAGCTCGTCAGATGGGAAAGAGCTCTAGGCAAAAGCAAGGATATCCAATGAAACTCCAGGAGGGAAGGGGAAAAGGTTCGACCTGAGCAGAAGATGCTAGACCAAATGCTTGGAAAAAAAAAGGAGGCAACTCTCCAGGAAAGGAAATGAACAAGGTAATTCCATCACCAAGGATGATAAGAATTACTGTTTAAATGTCTACGAGACAGCGTCGAGGGGAAGTTAAATCTCCATTCATCCTTCATCCAGAATAAGTTATAACAAAAGTTAGAGAAAGACAAAGTCATTGAAAAAGTCATATCCTCGTTAAAAGACAAAGAAAAAGTACAAGTAAAAAAAAATCAATACAAAAATGACGGAGTAGCAAGAGTAAAGAGTCTAGGCGGGCTTCAATGATAGGGATTGGGTCCCCTCAGATTGACCCAAAGATAAATAGGTTCCCCCCACAATAAAATCACATTGACCATCAATAGGAGGCTGGGAACCCTCTGCATCAACAAGACTAGGGCTTTGAAGGCAAGGCACAGGATCAAGAGGAAAGTTGAGGAAGCTCGGATCCAGCTCAGGATAAAAATTGACAATCTCATCTCGACAACTGTTGTAACCAAGGGAAAACTCTAGAATAAGGGCAGCCCTGAATTCAAGGGATTCTTTGAAATCCTTCAATTATCGAGTAACCTCCCTTTCACAATTCTCGGCCTAAACATGCCTCTCTTCCTGAAGGCAGAACTTATTCAACATGATGTTCTTTTGCCTACAGAGACTCGCGTTGACCTTATCATGGCTATATAGTTGAGCCTCCAGATCCTGATAGACTTCTTGAGCCTAAAGCAGCTCCCCTTCTAGGCTCATCGTCCTCCCCGCTGCAGCACGAAGCTCCTTAACCCCACCCCCCAGTCAGTCATTCATTAGCCTATTGGAGTGATTCACACCTTTGAGTCACGTCGGTGAACTTGACCTCATAACTCAAAGCGGCCTTAGCCACCACAGACATTATGGACCTATATTAGCCAAAATACGCCAACATTGTGACATTATAGGCAAGGACCTGTGAATGATAAATGAATGGCTAAGCGAATGACAAACAGGTACAAAATGCACAAGAAGAGATAGTACTTACGCCCAAGGTGTGATCCCATAAAGCATTAACAAGCTTTGTTCCCTACAATTCAAGAAGGGGACTCTTTTCTCAAGGTATGTCTGTGCCGACCACTTTTCTAATAACCTCCTCACCTCCCCCTAGGCTCGATCCCGAGGACTAAGATCCTCTTTCCCCACAATCGAGGTCATCAGGGCCTTACATTTCTGTCCACTAGAGTTTGGCTGGTCAGAGCTCAGAGAAGCAACCTTAGGGATCTGAGATGAAACACCATCAACACCTCAAACTGAGGAGTAGTGTAATCAAGGTCATCCCATGATAGGCCTTGACCAAAGGTTGGTCGGGGATTTTTGGGAAGCTTCCTCATAGTATTTAGAGAAGGGGTAGGAATAATAGAAGGTGGGAGAGACGGAGTGGCAGCGACACTCTCGAGGTCCCCCGAGGATGAATAGGGGGAGGAGGCGTAAGGAGGATCTTTCTTTCCTTCAACTTCCTTTTCTTGGATCAAACGGCTTCCAACCTTTACCTTAACACCCTCAAGCTCCACACGGGGCTTTCTCAAAGAAACCACCTCTGCAAGAAACTGCACAACGATAAGGTCACGCACGAAATGAAAGAAGAGTGAGAGGAGAGAGCAGGGAACAATATATAGGAATGACGATACAGACACTGTGAAATGGGTGTTCCAAGACTATGAGGACCGGAACTGCCTAAAATTAAACTTGCCAAACAAGCCTTGTCGGGAACCTCGGTTGTGAAACCCGTCAGAGGATCCAGGCATAGTCCTTCCTGGAGCAAGGATGCCGGAGAAGTAAGGGAGCTAAAGTGGCATTATTCTACGAGAATTCTGGCTAGACCATGAATCCAGGCAGCGAAGCCAGTGAATAGTTCCATCGCTATTTTCCTCCCCACTACACACAAGAAAATAGGGGAGTTAATATTAAGGATCAGAGGCAAGGACATTTTTTTCCTCAGTTACAATCTTATATGCGGCCCTGAAGACTCGAGGTATTGAGTATGTGATCCTTGAGTCTCCAGGACTAGACTCCCAAGAGCCAAAAAACACAAACCAGCGGTCTTTCCATTCGTGGCACCAGGTGGGGACACTGTCTACGAGCCCTCTCACCCCCCGGTCCCAACTAATATTGTACCAACCTGAAGGCCGAGAGGGAGCCTCCTCGCTTGATTTTCTTGGGAGGAGTCGTTAGTTGAAACAGGAAGGCCGAGAGGGATTCCTCCAATGAGAAATCCCCGTTGACGTGTAGCTTCCACAAGACCCATCATTCCACTAAGACCTTCCAGGAATTATGATGAAATTGGGCCAAGCTTACCCCATTAAGGAGGACAGCCTCCTAAAGAAGGGGTGCAGGGGAAGACGCAACCCATCTTTCAAAGCCATCGAGTATAAACCAATCCCACCATGTTGGGGAGCACTGACTCTCTCACCTACCTCCGGCAGCCGTAGATGGATATAGTCCGAAAGTTGATAGTTCTTCTTAAGGAAGGATAAATCCCCCTCAGTTCGGGAGGAGGGTTAATGATCGACCTTGCAATGCCAACACTCCCACTTGGACTGATATCCCTTTCAGAATCAAAGCGGGAACCATAAGTCTCGATTGACGAGCCTGAGTCCATGTGATACTTAACAGCCGACAAGGAGAAGGAAGAGGACTTCGGAGAAACACTTGGTAAAAATTCCCCAGGAAGAGGGAAATGAGACTTGTAGTTTTTCAACAAGAAAGAAGTAAGGGCAAAAGAGGACATGACCAGAGACCTTGTCCGTCTTAGATGAAGAAAGGGGAGGGTGTGAAGAAAACCTCTCATTTAAAGACCTTGAGGCGAATGATTCGACGGGTTAGGAAGCCATCGATTTGTGAAATGACAGGCTTAAAGGAAATTGAGCACACACGTGGATGTGATCGGTGATGTGTCAGTAACCACGGTCACGTGATCCTCACTGCCGTCCCCCACACGCCATCATCACCACTACTCTCGAGAATGGTGAATTTCAAATTCCTGCAAACACGGCACGCAGGAAGTTCCACCTCGAGGGGGCACTCGACCTCCCTAGAAGTGATCTCTAAGGAAATCCACAATTCGACCCTCGCCCAAGGAAAAAACTTGAAAGTCTTCACACCCGAGCTGGTAGGACACACACATGATCTTCAACTAGGGGCAACTGTTACGGATATTCCCAGACTATCGATGATATGGTGCCACGTGGCATGACACGACATATATTTTTACTTAACTCTAGTAGGAGGAATTGGAGAGTTGAGCTTACAAAAATGAAAGAACAGGTTTGACCGGGTCGGCCTCCAAAGGAGCTTGAGAAACATCGACCAGCGTGAACTAGGAGGCTTAGAGTGGAAGGTATGACCTAAGAGTTCGTCTAGCTGTACGATAGGCATGATCATTATTCACCGAAAGTAGCACTCCACGTGGTGTTTTCTTATTTGCAACAGGCAACAGTCGACCTCAAATCGCCATGATGAAGTGTCGAGTCAGCCACCAAATGGTTGCATCCACTATGTCTAGAAGGACTAAAGGCAAATCTACATTTAATGCACGTCAGCTCGGGTGGCAAAGGCATTTAATGCTACCCCAATCTTGTCATTTCAACAAAGGCTGTCACCTCTCCTGAAACTTATTCAACATGCATCCCTCTCCCCAGGCCAGGTATAAATGCCCCATCTACAGACAGTGTAAGGTATGAAACTTTCTCCTAAAGGAAACTCTGTCAAATTTTCTTTAGGATATTAATTTAGGCATTGGAGGCTCTTCGACAAGAAAATCACCCCTGGTTCTCTTCATCTTTAAATTTCTTCCTTTCTGTGGAGGAGAGATAGCATGTTACCTCACGGTAAATATTTTTTGTAACAGGATCCTTCAACAAAGAAATCAACTTTGATTTCTGAGAAACACCATCTAAAATATATAGTCGACCTCTTTTATGCCCCCTCGTGATTATCTTCTTGTTTCGGTCTTTAACAAAAAAGCTAGAAGATGAGAACTTAATAGTTCAAAAATTGTCAGATGTGAATTTTTTAACCGAGAATCAATTCTTTTTCAAACAGGCACCAGAAATAAAGTTTTGCTTCGTTCTTTTATGTGTATTCGGTTCGAAAAAATCGCCGAATAGAAGTTTCGGTTCAGTTCAAAATTTTAGTGATCTTCTAACCGAAACATTAAATTTATATTATTTTTTTATTTTTTATATATTATTTCTTATAAAACCGAACCGAAGCAACACTTTATTTTATATTTTTTTCAAAAATATCATTAAAAAATTATTTTTAATTAATAATACCGAACAAAAGAATCAAACCGAACCGAAACACTTGGTTCGGTTCAGTTCGATTCTTTTAGGTTCGATTCGGCAAAAACTGAACCGTGAACACCCCAAAGCACATCATTCAATTTAATTTCCCCTTGCTCAGTAGAGATATATGCATCACCAATATGAGAAATAGGCAATCCATTACCATCACCAACATAAATCAAATCATTTCCAATGTATGGTTCTATTGAATTTAATTTACCTGCATCATTAGTCATCGAGGTAGCTCCTGAATCCGCATAAAAGGAAGGATCATGGACATCATTAATGGTAAGAGCAGCAAGAGCATAGTTAAAATTTTCTGACTGATTGTAAGGGGAAATTAATTTGAGAGAAAAATGCATGAGCATGATCAAGGTATAATTTTTCTTCATTTCTTTAAGTGATAAGTGTTTATTCTTGGCCTTAAAGGGCTAAGACAAACTGACTAAATGAAGGATATGGTGGCTTTGAAATCATGCAACTCAAAAGTCTATGTATTGATTTCCAAGACCAAAGGCAAACTGGAAAACTTTGTCAAAATCAGAGACAGACTTTTTTATTGCAGCTAAGTTGTCACATGTTCCCTTGAACTCCTTCAAATATAAATCAATTGAACGAGAACCTTTTCTGATTCCCATGAGGAGATTTTTCAGCTTACCCCCCTTTTTGATGGTAAGAGGAAGAAGATGTTGGAGTGAGTTCCAGATCTCATAGGCTGTGGTTTCCTCAAAGAAAATCATGCTGAGTACATCTTCTTTCATTGTTCGAAGAAGAGCCATGAGGTTAACAAACCATCATTGGTGATCCACACTTGATACAGTCGATTGGTAATCTTGTTCCCTTCTTTATCTTCGATTTCTTCAGTAGGTTTATCACTCGTCATGAGATGGTGATAAAGACCGAGGCTACGGACTAGCGGAATGATATGCGAGCTCCATAGCAAAAAATTTGTGGTGCTTAATTTGAAAGAGTTTAAACTAGAGCATTGGTGAAAGACTTGGTGGTTATTGAATTCAAATCCATCTTTCTTAACAAGAGTGAGAGAGGAAGATGAACTCATATTTCTTCTTAACTAGGATAATGGCTTACGAGTTAAAGCTCTGGTACCATCTAAAAGGCTTAAAGCATAACTCAACTCCCAAGTGAACTTTTGAGTTGATATTCTTAGTTCGATATTTCTTCTCAGTCAATGTAGGATTATTTCCTCAATACCCCCGTCACGTGCCAGCCGGTCTTCTGTATGGTCATTGTCATGTGGACATGGATGAATTTGGTATAGGCTTAGGAGGCACGTACCCCCCCCCCCNCCCCCCCCCCCCCCCCGAACCTCTCGTTTTGGTTTCTTTTATATTTTTGACACAACAATTTTTTTATAGTGGCTTAGCTTATTGGTCATGTATATTCTTCAATAAGGGAGATCTTAGGTTCAAATCTCATGATCTCCAATTTGACAATGCCATTAACTTTTTGTTATTTTTTTACCAATGTATTCTCACATGTATTGCACATGTTCATCATTTTAATGTTTATTTTATATATATTCAATTTATATAATGAAAATTTGAAAAATATATAATGTGTCTACCTTAATTATGTCTAAAAAATAGGATGGTGCCATTGATAAATCGGGATTCACTCGTTAAAGTCACATACGAATGGTGATAAGTGTCGAGTAATACAATTCATTTATCTCCTTATGGATTCCTTACTACATTCATACAATATTATTAACTCTAAGAATAAACTTCAAACATTATTAAACGTATTGAAAATTTTAAAAAAAAATCATATCGACATTTATTTTCTTAAATCTAACGGTGCTCTTAAACTAAAATCCTAGATACGCATCTGCACGTGGAAAGATAGTATTATTTGGTTGCCGAATGACCTCTAATTAAGTCCTATACTCATGAGTCCAACAAAGTGCATCAAGTTGATTGCGACTTATGCTAGGGATTGTCAGCTGGCGTTAGGAGGACCCCACAAAGGCAAGGATATACCCTGGTCATCCATCCAACCACTAGCATCAAAGCAAGAAAAGAGCTTTCTTTCTATTGAGCGTTGATACATTTGGTCTATCTCTCAGTCGGCGCGCTAGACAACTGAGCCACTGCTCTTCGCTTATCTTTCGTTTGACTTTCCAAAAACCCAGCTTCAAAACGGAAGCGCTAACGCGCAACACAAGACAGCCTTGAGCGCTAGCCTTGTCCCATCCATCTTCTTGCTCGTGAGCGCATACGTGTTCTTGCTGGATCAAGAGTTATGTTGCTGCTAGTGCTCTTGCTTGCTATATATACAAAGATTGAGAAGTGGATGTCAGAAGTCCGATTTTAGAACAAGTAAGAGAAAGGAAGTCACTTCCTTAAGAAAAAGCTATGATTTCACCGCGCGTCCTCTTTTCTTGCTTTTTATGAAGTCGCACGTAATGGTGATTATAGCGGTTTCTTCTGATTCTAGAAAATGTCCAAAAAAACCTGCTACGGAACTACCAAGCAGAGGTAAAAATACGATAAGTAGATACGTAATTTTGAGTGTGATCAGATAACCAAAATTCAGACAATGACGGAGCGGCCATCTTTCTGTTGGCTTTCCCAATTCATTCGTGAATAAGAATTCAACCCCCTGAAGCAAGGTATGCACGAACCACTTGGGCGAGGTGAGGGCCTAAGCAAACTACCAAGGGGCCTTAGCCTTTGAAGTAAGTAAATCAACCATAACTTTGGAATCAGTTTCTAGAACAATAGGACATGTACTGATTTCTGATATTGATTTGAACAGTAAGATGCCTGCTCGGAATTCAGCAACGAAACTTGAACATATACCATAGCAATGAGAGCTGGCTGCAATTAAATGACCAAGATGATTTAGTATAATACAACCACCTCCAGAAGTACCTGGGTTACCTTTAGATGCACCATCTATATTTATTTTAAATTCTCCAATCTAACCATTTGACGACTCTCAAAGGAGATCTCTGAGGTTCTGTTGTGTTTATGTTCAGAGCTTCAAGAACTATCTTATCAGCAAAAGAACAATAGCAAGAGACTTTTCAGCACTTGGAGACATCCAAAAACTTTGTTTTATCACCCTGTTCAGTAGGTAAGACTGAGAGTGGGATTTCTGCTCCAACTCTTTCTGACCCGACTGATTCCATCTCATATGAGATAGCAGGTCAAAGATAGGCTATTTCGACCCTTTCCAACTATTTTTCCATATAAGAAAGGAGAAATCTGCTTATGGCATTCCCCCACCCCAAGCATACAGAGGAGAGTTTGCCAATGATAAAGGAAGCTTGTTACTACGAAGCATACGAGTCTGCATCAGGTGAAGTGAAAGGGATAGTCCTCTTTAGGAAGGTGGGCGAGAAATGGATAGAGCATAGATGGTTTGACAAATGAATGGCAATTTAAACTTTCCACCCGTTTTATTTCCGTGACTTTGGAAATTGGACTGTTGAACAAGGAGCGCTCTGGGCTGTTGTCGAACTATCCCTCACCCATAGCCCTTTCTTTCGACTAGCCCCTTCCCTTGCTTCTCGTACCTTCCAACACGTGTGATATGCTGTGCTCCTACTCTCCCTTCCTAGGGTCGTTTGATCAAAGAACCTATTCCTCTCTTGGTGCCTATCCGCTTGGATCACCTGCTTCAGTGCTTAGATTAGTAAGGGTGGCTTGTGAGATCAGTGGAAGAAGTACAAAGGCAGGCTTGCAAAAATGACGAGAAGTTGACCAATAGTACAGACTCGTGAACCAATCCTACTTCCCTCCCGCTCTGAGCTGACGAGAACCAGACTTGTTCGATTGACGAGAAAATGCCTTATCTTATATGTCTTGCGCCTTCCCTAGCTACCTATCATCCATGCCCCCTACCCTATCCATGCTTTCCCGGATCCTTCCCGAACCTGCCCTTACCCACCCTGCAATATACCTTAAGGGGGTTAGGATCAAGGGCTTCTCGCAGACTTAATTTCGTTGTACCTCCATTCTCGGAGAAGTTAGTAAGAAAGGCTCGGAGGTGAGTGGGTAGGTGTTCCAGGGATGTTGAATATCGGATAGCGTTTCTGTGAGCAGCTCTCTCTCTCTGCCCTTTCACTTCGGGTATAGACTCTTATTCGGAATTCCTAGTCTGACCCCTCGCGCCCTACTACACCGACTTTCCTACACCTATAGGATCAATTCATCCGGGGCAGTGTGTCTTTCTCTCGGAGTAGCTAGGGAAAGATCTCTCTCTCTCTCTGTCGTTAACCGAGCTAGCGATGGGAGCTTACCATCCATCCGCTATAGGGTCCGCTCACTGTTCATCCCATTGATCTATAGGATAGAGATCACCAAAACAAGCTGGTATTTTCTTTCTTGGTGGCTCGACTCTTATTCGTCATCTTATCCTTTTGAATTTAGACCTATCAGATTATCTCAGCTAGCTCTTCATAAAGGCTTAAAGAAAAAGTTAGTAATGAATCCTATCTTTCTTCTTAACTTTAGTCGGTTGTAAAAGAAGGAAGCTCAGCTCATTAGTCTCAAAAGCATAAAGCAAGGCAGGGAAGCTAATTACGACAGTCAAGGCAGACAAGAAAGACAGGTCAAGTAAGCTCAAACATGCCAGTAGTCACAGCTGAAAAAAAAAAGAGGAAGACAGCCATAAAGCCATAAAGCCTTCCACTCGCGATTCTCTTTACAAAAGCACTTCGTTCACTCCACTTGAACGAACCAAAGGACACACCACAAGTAGAAGTGTACCGCCCTCGATCAAACTATAAATTTCATAAGAGAAGAAAGATCGTAGCGTAGAAAAGAAACGTAGCTTGCTTACTTAGTGCTTGTGATAAGGAGAAAGAGTTTTGATTCGAGGTGGATCCCTTGCCTTTACGAGTTGAGTAAACAAATAAAAAAGCTTTCTCGTTCTTTTATTTAAGGTTAATACACTCTAATGACAAAGCATCTTTTCAAGTCAGGAATAGAGTCCTTTGATGTAGTTGCAATAAGTTTACTTTTTCTAATCGAGATTGGGTTGGTGTTCAGTGTACCGCTCCGTGGGTACAAGATCGAAAAGAATGCTTTGGATGGATGCCTAGGCATTGAGAAGGAAGGACACTTTCAGAGGCAAAATGCCATAGGGAGATACCGTCTGTGATCCATGGACCTCCGATCGGGAAACCGTATCCAAGCTCCATGGCTAGTCTGCATTCTTTGGACTTTTAAAACTTTACGAACTAAAAAATCTGAGTAGCTAAAGGAAGGGAAATCAATCGAGACCCCGTTAGTAGCGATGAGCGAGAGCGGATTGGGGGTTTGAAGAAAAACAAAGACGAAGCTTCGTTCCTCAACAAAGTGTTCACTTCTTTTTCACCAGGTTTCATTCGATTTGTTGTGGATTGGATGATGGAAAAACCAGCAAGCCCCTTGACTTTCTATTATATTAGTCAAGGGCGCAGTGAACTGTAATTGTGAAAAGGTTTAAAGATCTGGCCAAAGAAGGTGAGAGCCCTGTAGATTCGTTCCCATGGTTCGATCATTCCCAGTAAAATGCGGCGTGTTCGAATTCTGATCGCTATCCATTTATCTACTGTATCAGGGTGAACATCTCGGTTTGGTTGGACAGATTTTTTTGGCAATAAACTGGAAGGCTGAGGTCTTTCCGAGCCAGGCAAAAGGTTCAGAGTTGGGTCGAAGGAGGCCAACTAAAACAGAGTTTAGTCTTCAAAAAGTGCTTGGGATAAAAACCTCACCCTAGGAGTCGGAGTCACCTGGGAAAGGAACGGAGTTGGGTCCTAAGCCTAAATCGGATCATCTTGGGTTCGTATGAATGAAAAGGCATAGGAAAGCAACCATTGTACGCTACCACGCTACAAAAAAGATTCTGAAAGATTTGATCGCCACTATCGGGGCCCCTCCCCGATCATTAGTTGATTCAGTACCAACCCGCCTAAACCTGACCTGGCTGACATATAGAACGGATAGATGGACGGATACAGGAGATGTCGATCAAGCATAGCTAGCATTACCGCCTTTCTTTCCCCTAGAACAAGGATGGAAAGACTCGAAGTCATAGAAAGATGTCTTCGTCAGCCCGCCATCTTCTCTGCCGATAGTCGTGTAAGAAATGATGAACGTCCAACCCATATTAAATGAGATCACTTCCTCCTCACATTCCAATCTTTCTTCCTTAGCAGTTTCTCACCACTCCGTAGAAGGCGAGGAGCTTGCGATGCCTTACGTAATAAGGGGCTTACCAGAGGCAAAGAAAGAGTTTCCCTTCTCTGCTATTCAGTGGCGAGCAATTCTATCCTAAATGATGTAGATTGATTCTTTCCCTCTTTCTTTGTGTTATGCCTGTGCCGATGCCTATAGTGAAAAAGACTAAAATACGCCAACTCATTTAGTATAGTCAAACTCAACATACGACGAGGCTCATCGGTCTTACCAGGAAGCCAGCCGTGCTCTTGCCCGAGTGGTGACTTCTTTCACGAGTGAAAAGCTCGTTTCTTCCTTGCTTTCAAAGTGACGGGTGTGGCATGAGAAAAAAAGAAGCTAGGGCGGGGAGTGGTGTGGCAGGACAAAGAGATGGATGGGTGTATCTGGATCTAGGCCAATTTCCCTATGTGGAGAAGGGGGCATCTCCCTAAACCAGAAGTCGCTAATCTAGGCGTATGATCTTTGTTCATTCCAAAGAAAGAAGGTAGTGCTCGATAACTCACTCTTCCCCCAGCGCGCTCTCCACTACGCAGCAGAGTGAATGGAGAGTGCTTTATCCTGATCAACTCCCTCTGATCAATGAATAAGGTCTTTCCCCCACCGCCAATTGGCTCTTCGTTTCCTATCCACCGGGTGCAAGGTGACCCCCTATCCAAAGACTTCCTTTCCCTTTTCCATAACATTCAACTAAGCTTCAAGACTGATTCTCCCTTGTGCAAAGTCCTAACTTGGATCTTCCTACCGCTGATGAGAGGCCATCCCCTCCTTCTGCAGACACCTCCCTACCACCATATATGAAATATGCCTTGTCTGATTTTCATCCTCCCCCTTCCCTTCAACAGATCCATAAGGGCAGATCTGGTAGCCAGAGATCAATTATCAGATGGTGTAAAGGGATTGCCTAGCTAGCGCATATTGAAGAGTTGGAGACTGAGTTCCTGCCACTGTAGAAAAAAGCCATTGATGGATCAATTTCTGTAGGTGGGTCTCAACACGGATCGAGACATTGAGATTTGTCGATGAAGAGTACTGCCTTGGAGGGGTATCGGTTGTAGGGGAAGAACCAACCTTGAGCGCCTAGCACAGATTCTTATTCGAAGCACCAACAAGTCAATGCACGTACAAGAAAAACACCAGACCAATGAACCGAAAGACCGTCTTTCCTGCATGTGCGTGCCATTGACTCCTCTACTTAATGGGCTATTAATTTCGAAACCTACTTAGTTATCATTTCTATTTCGCCTATACCCCGTAGGATATATAAAATGAAAAGAAATATTTGTGTTTAGCGGGACAGGATCACCGATTTGTGTAATGGAATAGAGTACTATATGTTTCCCGGGAGCACATACACAATTGGAATTTGTACGATAAAAAAGAAATTTAACATACTATATAAGACTTTTTTTTAAGATGATTTCTTTCTGGCTCCGATTTTGTGTAACCTCCATTACTAATTTGAATTTGAAACAATCTATCTCATTCAAATTTCACACTGAACTTTTGATATTAATAAGATCAAACAAGGATCCCATCTCTCTTAGCGAGAGAATTCCAATTTTTTTTAAGTTTAAGGGTCGAAAGAACACACTTTTTTCTTTTTAATGAATTTGATGGAATATTCTCTTTTTTTATACTCGGGCTCGTCTTTCTCATTCTTCTTTGTTTTCCGAGAAGATTAGATCATTAAAAAAAGGTAGGAGTTCAGTTCTAACCTTTTTTCCATTTCGTTTCTATTGAAAGGATTTGTTTATAACCAATGTCAGTGTAAAGGCGGTCAGATGAGACTCATATGATTATATTGTACAAGGGGGCAGTCGGTTATAGAAAAGAAAAAAAAAGTCAGAAAATCCATAAATGACAAAATCAACCTCGGTCACGACATCTTGTTGATATTGATTGAGTTTTAGGGACTTTCGTTGACTGAATCCATCCATAAACCTAGAGAACTGATTCAATCAATTTCAATCAATGCGACTTCGTCCCACCAGAAAAAAAAGGAAGGAATATTCTGATGCGGGATATGACATCAGTGTAGAAAGAGAAGATTCTCATTCAGAAAATGCCCTCTTATGCGTTATCAGATCTTGATAAAGCCAATGGGTTACCTATGATCCTATCAATTGACTAGTTCAGTTTCGGGACTTCTCCTGAAGAATGACCAATAGAACCGACCGTATCAAAGTAGTGATCTCTTGGCATATAACTGTCAGAAAGCACGTTCTTCACGTAGAAGCCTGAACTCTTGAACGAAGGTCAGATTCCGCGAACGGAAGGGTAGGTTAGTTTTCCCACTCTCCTTGCTTTCTCTCAAAAATGGGATCCTCTGATGAACCACCGATTTCTTGGTTGAGTTCTCCACATAGCGTCAAGGACTCGAAGCAATCCTGAGATCGTATGGCGTAATTCTGTCGGATCCTCCCTATCTCCTGATCGAGCTTGTGTAGGTAGATGTTGCCTGGTAGGGCCGATAGCAGTACATTATGTGGTATGAAGTAGTAAGGGCTCTTCTCACCTCCTACGAGTCATCCGACGGAAAAGACTTTCTGAATGGAGTAAAATAACTTGGGATCGTCGATCTCTTCCTTAAAGATTGAGATGAGTCGATGTCGGTCGATGGTGTGAAAACACTTCCTTGATCAGCGAGAGGTTCCCCACTCTTCTTTCATCCGTCTTAGGGCCGAGTGGCAGCCTCGACCCGAGCGGAAGTGTGATGTGTCTAGAAACTCGGGATCGTCAGTCTCTTAAAAAATTGGATCGATTGGATAACTTTGTGATGATCGCCAAAGCTATGCCATCTTTACTCTGACTTCCTCTGTGTTGTCAAGGATCTACACACGCATAATGTCATAGCTATAAGGTGCCACCCGTAACCAAACTAGAACGCCTTATAGAGGTCTTCTTGTTGGTTGTTAGGTCTTCGACTACATTGAACAAACTAGAACGCCTTCAATTGCTTCCTACATTTGCTAATTCTTCATTCTCTTCTTGGTTTAGCTGCCAGCTGGCCAAACACGGGCAGCACCTACGAATTCCAATCTTCTGATTGTTTCAATTCCATTAGCCCTTTTGCATTCTGATGTATGGGGCCCATCGCTCGTGCTTTCTCTCTCTGGTTATCGCATTCCTTTCTTAGAACTAATTCATAGGGGGTTAGTTCAAAGCTCGTTCCAAAGTCTTCTTACTTCTCCATTGTTCTAATCAGATCCGAAAAATGAGAAAGAAAGAAAAAGTCAGTGGACCTGAATTGAATCATGACTATATAAGCTATTCTGATATTAAAATTTAATATAGATGAAATCGTGGAAGCGGACCTTTTCTTTCCTTGGACCATGTAAGAATTCGTCGTCTGATTTCATCTTCTTGTTCCTAGATACTCCATAGGAATCCATCGCTATTCCTTTTCTTCCACCGAGAAAAGTTCATTCCAAATCACAAGAGCTATTTCTCTTCTTTTTTTTAATTCATTTTTCTTTTCATTATGGTAATGCAATGCAAGACGTATCGGAAATAAGATGGTTTCTGATGATGAAAAGCATTTTTTTATGTTATGTGAAATTGAGGAAAACCCGATATTTAAAGGTCGGTAATGTTAGAAGACGACTATCGGTATCTGATGGTAAGATACCTACGGTCGGTATATCTTTGAAAGCTCAGAGAATAAACGGACTCTTTGAGGGCTACTTAAGGCACTTTAGTGGAAAGCAGAAGGACTGGAGCTGTTGGATGTTGCTCAGTGCTGCTATAACTTAACAACCAAAAAGCTCTGCATCAAACTTCAGCCCCTTCGAGTTGGCCACGGGGCAACAGCCTCTGATGCCCCACACCATTGCGGCAGGAGGGGTCTTGCCCATCAGCCTACTTTTCCAAGAGGTGGCAGGAGCGCAATGACCTAACCCAAACCTACTGGATCAAAGAAGGAGGCTCTATCTATGTCATCCTATATAAGGGAAGAAGCCCGCCCGGGTAGACTGAAAGAGCTCTTGCTCTGCCTATCCTCCTACTTCTTATTCTGGGGGACATAAATACATATGAAGTGCCTACTCTTTCATTTTAAGCCCTACCATTCTATTTAAGAAAATGAAAGCTGCTTGCCCTCACTAATAAAAAAAAAAAGCAATCTCTCCCCTTCTGTTACCTACTTTTACTCATATCTTTGGTATACCTCAATACAAGACAAGCATAGGAAAGGATATTCAATTAAAACTGGGCTGGCTCTCGCCCTATCTAAGCAGGTTTCTCCTATCCTCTACGGAAGTCAGAAGATTAAGTTGACTCCATTGATGCATTAATGACCCAGTAAAAGGTAAAAGCATTATCTCGCCCATATATGAAAACAAAACCACTTTAAATAAATACAAATTAAGATTGAGAATAAGTTTCCCTTTGGACGGATCCAGTTCCCGTTCGGGAGCCAAAGCTTGACTAAGAAGGACTACCCGCCTGAGTCGGCAAAAATCCTTGAATCTCAGTTTCAGTTCTGTAAAGGGGTAAATATCCAGATTCATAGCCCATTGAGTACCCGGTTCCCCCAGCGGAAGGAGTATAAGCACTTGATCTAGTTGTTTTTTCTATTGATTTAGTCCCATAACCAATAGCAGGGATAGCCGTGCCGGTTAGACGTCGGCCATGAAATCCATCACTATACCGAGCAGATCACAGGCATTCACATCTCGGTCAAACGGAACTATGCGTGATTCGTGAGAGAATCGCCTTCAGCAAGGTATGGCATTCAGGGCTTGAACCCGGGGAGAAATATTTCTTCATAGATACAAGACATTCGTTGCAGATCAAAAAAAGATCTGATCCCGTGGGCGCTAGCGGATGTTTTTCATTCTTCACCCGGTCGTTAGTAGCATTTCCAAAGTTCACCGGACCTCTTCTCGACCGCTTATCCTCTTTAAGTTACAGTAGTTCAGGGGGTGTTTAGAGAAAATGACCTAAAAGACCATAAAATGATTTTTAAGCCACTTTTAAGGTGGGATAACATCCAGAGGCTGAAAGAGAAGTTCACGATCTCTCTCCCGTGGATTGCTTGAGAAAGGTTACTATAAACTCTCGGGGTATCCTTTCTTTCCTTTGAGCATTGACTAAGCTTTAAGCCCAAAAGCACCTTGCTACTTTAAGCCCAAAAGCACATTGCTACTTTAAGCCCAAAAGCACATTGCTACTAGGTCAGTCCCTGGTTGGTTGGCTAATGTAGTCTCGGTGAAAAATAAAAATGGAGACGATTGAACGACTGGATAGGCAGCGTGCCTGACTTTGCCCAACTATGAAGAAGAAGTTGAACCAATGGATGCTCCCTTTATCTGGGTTGTGTCCATGGTCCATTAGATGGTCGGTGCAAGGCCATAAATTTGAAAACATTGATTTCGCTTGTTCCCATCCTTCACTTTAGGGCGTGTCCCTCAGTGTGGTCAGTACTCCATACTGTCAGGCAGCGATGCCAAAATTTCGATCTTAGGTCTTCTTTTCATGTGAACAGGCAGACCAACCTGTCCCTGGTATGACATTTGAAACCTACTCTTCTCTTAGCTTTCGTTAATCTGCTTCGAGACCAGCGAGTGTAGGAGGAACGGCGGAGCGAGCCGAGCCTTATTCGAGAAAAAGACTAAAAAACCCTGACGAACATTCTTCAGGAAACCACGATTTCATTAGTGTTTCAGGAAAAGGTAAATGAGGCGTTAAGAAAACGAAAACAAAGCGCCCCTCTCCACCAACATGAAACTCGTTGCCAGGATAGACTGAATGTCAGAACCATAACGTAAACATATTGTACATAGTCTTTCTTTCAAATTAGGAATCAGCCAACAAGGAAAAAAAGGAAGCAAAAGCAAAAGATTAAAAAAAAAGATTGACTATTTAGCACGAAAATGCTTTTTATATAAGTAAGCAGGAAAGATTGAAACTCACTGCCTAAAAAGAAAATAGTTTCGATATAAAAAATGTCATAATAGTGTGGATTCAAAATTGTAACCTCCCACACTCAATCAACTATGGCCGTACCTTTTCCTTGTCTACCTGTACCTTTTGGGATATATAATCCAAGTCGAGAGTGGAGTTACAGGAACAGCCGTCTGATGGAAAATGACTTTCACGTTCGGTTCAGAGAGCACTTTTTTCATTGAGAATTCCTCGTTCCCTTTGTGTGAATTCGCCAGCGGCAAATTCAAAACTTGTGGAGCCCTATCTATTCCATCTCTCAAGCCTCGAAGAAACCCCCCCCCCCCCTTCGGACTCCATATCTATTTTGACTCTATATATGTGGGCACCTGATATCTATGAGGGTTCACCCACCCCGGTTACAGCATTCCTTTCTATTGCGCCTAAAATCTCTATTTTTGCTAATATTTCACAACTTTCTATTTATGGTTTCTATGGATCTACATTGCAACAAATCTTCTTTTTCTGTAGTATTGCTTCTATGATATTAGGAACACTGGACGCCATGCCCCAAACGAAAGTCAAAAGACCTCTAGCTCATAGTTCAATTGGACATGTAGGTTATATTCGTACTGGTTTCTCATGTGGAACCATAGAAGAAATTCAATCACTACTAATTGGTCTCTTTATTTATGCATTAATGACGATAGATGCATTCGTCATAGTTTTAGCACTTTACGCTGAGGTTCATAAAGGTAAATTCGGCCTCCTTGATCCTCGCGCCAACGCCAACGCATGAGTTTGGTGATCCCATTAATCGCTCAAAAGTTGTGCTCAATGAGGTCCCAGTACCTTCTTCTTAGAGCTAGGCTCAAACTCGTCCACATCTCCTGTCCGAACGATCATCTCTCATCGTCCTTCCGGCTTGCTATCTCTTTATCTCGAATCCCTCGTGATGGTAGTACTCTCTCTTCTGGTCTTGGCCTTGGCTGCTGATGAAATTGAAGACATCCTTTTAGATTAGAGGCGTTATCTTTCTTAAGAAAAAATGAGACTTTCCTGGGTCCTCTGGGGGAAAACTAGTAGCTGCCTGAAAATACGACCCGGATGACCCGCCCATGGAGTCTCATGATTCTCGCTCAGAAGTTTACTACGAAAAAACTAACAACTGTTGGAGACATAAGATCTACGGATCTAACTCCACTATCTCCCTTCCAGCTTAGCCTACCTTATCTTCTATCCCCCTGCTCGTATTCAAAGGATCCCTCAAGAGTGAAAATCTTTCTCCGCTTCTTCTAGCATCACAGCCTATTCTATTCTCTACTCTCTCCCAACTTCTGAAACAAGATCAGATTGATGATTCATCGCCAGAGATGGCTTAGAACCAAGAGTTCATTATCTAATGGATTTTTCCGTTCTAATACTCCATCTGAGAGTTATAAATATTTCTAAAATATCTTTTGGAATGCTATTGGATCAAATGACAAAGACATTGTTGATAAAAAGATGGTTTTTCTAGGATTAAATGAAAATTGGATTCATGTAACAAGAGAAAAGTTTCCGAATCACCGAAAAAAGATGTGGCCATGAAATAGGGATTAAGTGGAACAGAAATTACTGGGTGGTAGAGTCGTGAAAACACCAGTTTCTTCTATATTTTGAGAGGCGTTTATGCACTTTCTAATAAAAGAGAGAGTCTTCGTCCCACTATTCCTGGGTTCCCGCCAATCGATCTTCTGTAGGTTAAATCGGGTCGGCTATCACCTTGCCCCGTCTTCACACCCGTCAATTTCTTAATGAATGAATCATATGGATTGGATTGATACGTCTGCCTATTCTGATGATTATCAATGGCTTTCGTGAGAATCTGAGGCCTTGAGTTTGGCTTTACTCATTTAGGGCTTGCCCTATTGTGTCAGTGTCTTTGTGAAAGGCTTTCTGAACCCTTTTTAGGTTTTTTTATATTTTTTCCTTAGGTTAAAGATGATTTCTGCAACTTTAATTGTCGTGGCCTCAAAGCATGCAGTGGGAACAACACTTAGGAACTCTCTCGTTGAAGATTTTCTGCCATTTTCCTCCTGTTCCTAACCAGATTCGATTTGGTCCTAGGCTTTAAGAGATCTATCTCCACGCAGACGCGGGCGTTATATTTTCACAGTGGTCTGGCCACACCAAACCAACCCTATCGTTGGGCCATAAAATCTCAGAACCCTACCTATCACCCCTGCAATAACAAAGACCTTTCACTCGCAAGACTAGAGGAAGAAAAAGAATGAGACTTAAACCCGGAGAAGAAAGACTGGCGACAAAGACCCGAGACTCGCTACCTTCAATTAACCCATCGCCACTTCCGACTGCCCCCCTTCTCGACTCCGACACCCGATTCTAGCCTCAGAAGAAGTGGGGGAAGGAGAGGATCTCACAACATCTATTATGGCATTTACCAAACCAATTGCAATTAAGTCGTTCGAACCTACTTTTAGGAAATCATCAGCAATGGATGAGCCGGCAGCATGCAAGCTCAAAAAGGTAGCATCAAAGAAAGGAAAGAGGGAGATTTTTGTTTTTGTTGTTCCCGCGAAGCAAGTCAGAAAGCCATAAAAGTTCAGAGGTAGTAAGCGCGAGTACCTTGTACTCTGCTTCGGCACTAGACCTGGAAAGAGTCGGTTGCTTTTTGGAAACCTAAGTTAGTAGGTTTTTTCCGAGAAATACGCGGAAGCCTGTAGTGGACCGTCTGCTATAGGGACAGCCATCCCTGTCAGCATTGGAGAATGCAAAGAAGGTGGTTCACAGTCCCAGAGTGATGGTTAGGAGCCTCCTTCTTTGATCCATTCATTGATCACATCCCCCTCTTTCTTCTTAATAGTAAGATAGGGTTCCAAACCTTTTGAATGAAAGTAGAGTAGGATTAGGTTTCTTTCTCAATCTTTCTCTTCTTCTAGCCGTGTAGTGGATCCAGCTTTAGTCGGTTAAAAAGAGGTGTGTGTGGTCGGGCTTCTTTCTTTATATTGCTGCCCGCCCCATTCTTCATTCATCTATTTTGGCCCGACTAGGAACACGTGGATCCAGGGAACCTGGCTCGGGAACTGCTTCTTTTCTTAATAGTAGGGGCTAATCACAGTAAGAGAGTCCAATCTCTGAAATAGAGCTTAGTCTCTCCATAGTAGTATACTAGTAGAAGGTGTAGGTTATGACTTGATACAATAGAGTCAGAACACCTTTCTATCTAAAAGAAATGGTGCTCGATGAAACGATCCAGATTCCACACTATGCTGTGGGCTGGGGAGAGAGTTGCTCTATGAAGCTGGGCGTTCAGTGTTCTTATAGGGGAACCATACTAGAAAGAGAATAGAAAGGGCCTTCAAAAAAGAGCGGGGGAGTGATGGGCAACCTTAGTCTATATGTTGCTCGTGAGCCGCCAAGTAGAATAGACCAATTCCTCTACCCCGTTTCTTCCCCTTATCTTTCTTTCACTATTCCTACCTAGGTCCCCAGCTTTGGTTGCTTGGCCGGGATAGAACCAGCGCTTAGTAAGCTAGGCCAAGGCCCCTTATCTAGGTTGGAGCTATGAAGCGAACCTTCTTATTAGAGAAAGGAGAAATGGCTTTTTCACTTGGGTTGGCAGCTAAATTCTGTCTTCGAGACCCCATAACATAAGAAAGTCATGGATTGTATAAGCCCCCTTAGAGAGAGGGGCTACTTTCTTGTGGTAGTCATTTCGAATGAGCAAGTAGGGGGCGGCAACTAAAGAGGTAGTGAGCAAGCTGCTAGAAGTAGCGCGCTAGCGCTTTACTAATATAATAGAAAGTCAAGGCTCTTCTCATCGAGAGTAGGTTCTTTTCAGGTACAAAAAGAAAATATCAACATTTATCTTCTGACTTTCCGTTTTCCAATAGCAATTACACATTCCCTCGGCCTCTGATTACAGCCGAAGTGCCATTGCTTTCTGTGGTTTTCCCATGTTACAACTTCCGTACCAATTCGGTCAATCCGGAATGGATCGGATAAACATTCTATTAGGGAGCCTGGTCTTGACTCTTCTGTGTGGTATTCATTCTCGTTCGGCTCTTGGGATCAGATCCAGCAGTGGTTGGAATAGCTCGCAAAAATCTTGGCTAATTGATCGAAATGGGTAGCTCCAGTAGACCCATAGATCATGGAAAAAATAGGGTGGGTAGGCCCAACCACCACACTAGACGTATAGACGCGAACTCCCCTCGTTACCGTACGTGCGACTCTCACCGCATACGGCTCGCACAAAGACTCCTAAATCCATCCCGAGCCTTTTTTTTCACCTCTCCTCACAATCCTCGATCAAACTTGCGTTCCCCAGGTGCTATGAAATGGGGGGTATTTCCTTCGCCTATCGTATTTGGCTTGGCTTCATCCAGAACCAAGGAGGCATTCTGCCAGGCGCGTGCATTTAGGAAGGCCGACCACGACATAAGCTAAAAGACTACGACTACAAGCCAGAAGCGACTCACTTCTATTCTCGTTAGGATTGGATATAGATGGGGAATCTATAGATCGTAGTAATTCGCCAACCTCTCTAAACAAAAATACGATACAATTTCACTTCAGCACCCCCCCCAAAAGCGCAGCTCGGTGGGCCTTCCTACGCTGACGAATGCCTACTTTCTCTTCTCTTAAGTCTACAAAAAACAAGTGGGAGAGGCAGGATTTGAACCTACGTAGAAAAACTTCAACAGATTTACAGTCTGCCGCTTTTGACCACTCGTCCACTCTCCCCTTCCCGGGCTGTCAATGGGTTCTAAGAATGAGGGCGGCGCCCTGAATCAATCAAAAAGATTATTTCTTTGATTGAAGGGAACTAAGACTCTTTATTAGCTTAGCTAGCATTCCGGGAGAATCTAGTCATTGTCACATCGAGGTAGTGCTGACTAATCAAAAATCTCCTCACGATCTGTCTTCTCTTATTCAATTGATAGTTAGCGCTCTGTGGGACTGCTTGTTCGTGAGGTGGATGCTGGCTGACGAGGTATACCTAGGAAATGACTATTCCCACTAACTAGCGCTTCGCCCCTTCTTTATTATGCCTCTCGGGAGGCAGATTCTTGCTACTCACATGTGCTGCTACCCTTCTTTCTAAATCTATATGGGGGTGCCGAGAGCACCTCATCTTGTCATTTCGTCGTTGCTCATTCCCGTTAGGCCGAAGTGTTTGGCCTTTCCTTCTCCACGCTTCGCTGAACTCTCGCGTGGTAAAGAGAAGAAAGTATGAAAGAATAGTAAACAGAGCACACGTAGAAAGATTCTAAATATAAGAAGTCTCCCGAGAGCAAATACTTGAGCGGATCTGTTTTTTATATGAGCTGAATGGGATATTCCAGGAGAAAGTGTCTGAGCTTTTGTACTGCAAACACAAATGTGAGGTATATCTTTTCGATGTTTGAGGAATTTGACTTTGCGTCCATCAGGGTACGACTTAGATAGTATAGAGCACCTTCCTTTCCTTCATCATTTTGTTGTGCAAGAAGAGTCCTAGCGAACCAGGGTGAGCTGCTGTGTAAAGGATCAGAGGACGTATTTTGACTAGAGCCCCTAAGACTAGGGGATTTAACAGAGACTCCTTGATGTCTTTCAAAAGCGTTCTGACATACTTGATCCCATTCGAAGGGTAGTCCTGTCCCCTATTAGAGAAGGGCAGGTATCGTCCAGATAGATTAGAAAGAAATCGTTGGATATATGCAAGGGTTGAAACCCTTGCCTTACCCAGTGTCCCCCACATCGTCTCAAAGTTCACAAAAAGCCAAGCTTGAGAAGGGCGAAGTTAAGGTTAGCCTTAACACATCCAAATCTTCCGAAGTCAATGCGGTAGCAGCCATTGTCCCGACCTTTTCTGTCACTAAACCCACTTCATACGCCCCCGTGCTTTCCCAACTCTCCCTCCTGCTACTCGGCAGCCAGTTGTTTCATCACATGGGCGACCTCCTAGGAATTTGACTCCATTGGGATAACCTTGCAGGCAGGTTTTAAAAGTTTTGGTTGAAAGAGGGCTCTTAATAAGACTGTTAGCACCCAGACCACCACCAAATCCTCTTCCCAAGTTATATAACCCAAACGCTCATTGTGAATTCCATAAAGGTCCGGGCCATACAACTGATCCTTGATTTTCTCTCATGCATGTGGTCCAAGATCTCATTGAATAAGGCAAAGTAGTGGTTTATTCATCCCCCAGCAGTTCCAACATAATTTTCCAAAACCCTCTCCCCCCGCATTCGGTAAGTGCACCAATAGGGAGTAACGCATCTGTGAATCTCATAGAGGATGCCCAGGGACAAGAAGACCTAGTGCACCTTTTTTCATGTGCACCTGGCATCCTGCAAGAAAAGGCCCCTTACTAGACTATAGACCAAAGCAAGGGATTGAGTTGCGCGAAAGCCGTTGCGCGTTAGCGCATCCATTTTCTTGCTCGTGAGCACTTTTGAAAGATTGCAGGGCATTAGGCTTGACTAAGAACAAAGGGATTTTTTAGCTGACTCTGCTACAGCGGACCATTAGGTTAGCAGGGTGTCGTGGTTTGTGGGCTTGAACTGGTGTGGTAGTTCGATGAGTTGAGCTTCAACAATTCCGCCTTATATGTTGTCTACTCTTAGTGCACTAAGCTTTTTCTCGCAGCGGTGACCAACAAAGCATTATTGAAAGAAGACGAGAATCGTCAGGTGGAGTAGCCCAAGAGTTAGTAGACTTCCCCGGGAGCCTGGCCCATTTTTCTATCTTATCTACTACTTTGCTCATCGGCACCCTACAGCTCCAGCCGCTCGCTGTAATAGCTTGCTTCTCGGGTGGCTCGCACCCCGGGTGGTGCAGCTGAGCCAGAGTATGTTTAGCAGTCGGCCTATGTTTCCGGGTGCACACATAAAAGCATGATTAGTTCCACAAATCTCACTGCACTGACCATAGTAAACTCCTTCTCGTTGTACCAAAATAGAGATCTGATTTAAACGACTAGGTACAACATCACATTTGACACCTGAGGAAGGTACAGCCCAACTATGAGGTACATCAGCAGGTGTTACAATAATACGTAGATGAGTTTTGGCTGGTACAATCACTCGACCAATTCCTCTACCCCGCTTCTTCCCCTTATCTTTCTTTCACTATTCCTACCTAGGTCCTCGGCTTTGGTTGCTTGGCCGGGATAGAACCAGCGCTTAGTAAGCTAGGCCAAGGCCCCTTGTCTAGGTTGGAGCTATGAAGCGGACCTTCTTATTAAAGAAAGGAGAAAAGGCTTTTCCACTTGGGTTGGCAGCTAAATTCGATCTCAGTGAAAGAAGTGGATTTCGAACCAGCATACGCAAAGCAAAGAGCGGAAAGGTGCTTTGTACCTCACTTCACTAAGCAGCTAGAATTGTACTGAAGCTCTCTTTCCAACTCCCGCCGCCCGCCCTATCTATCCACGCGCTGGCAGGTAGGGGCTTATCTATGTGATTCGCTACGCTTGCTTGCGCCTATCGACAGACTCTATTGCCTACCAGTTAGCGAAACTTTTCCGTGACATGTGCTTTAAAAAGCACATTTAGTCCAGGCTTTCTTGACAAATGAATGGTGATTTAAACTTTCCGCTCGTTCCATTTCCATGACTTTGTAAATTGGACTGTTGAACAAGGAGCCCAGCCGCTCCTTTTCAGTAGGGGAGTGAAAGGTTAGACCTTAGAAAGTCAGCGAACAGCGGTGAGGCCCACATTTGCCTATTCTTTATCGAGAGGGTTCACATTATTTGCAGTCTCCGGCGAAGGAGACAAGGGTGAGGCTCCCGAGTTTCCAAACACATCACAATTTCTCTTGGGTCGAGGCCGCCACTCGGCCCTAAGATGGATCAAAGAAGAGTGGGGAACCTCTCGCTGGTTTTTGGAATTCGACATCAGGAAGTGTTTTCACACCATCGACCGACATCGACTCATCTCAATCTTTAAGGAAGAGATCGACGATCCCAAGTTCTTTTACTCCATTCAGAAAGTCTTTTTCGTCGAACGACTTGTAGGAGGTAAGAAGGAAAGGTTTCAGTTAGTTAGTTCATCATAAATAGATAAACCGATGAGTGAGATAGGAAAAAAAATGATCCACCGATGGAATGAGCACATAGCAAATCAGATCCTGACTCCCTTATCACCAGTAGCCAAGGTAGGCATAATCCGCGTGAACTCTTTAAAGTGTTTCGTGCCTCACCTCACTGGTGCTCTTCGCCAGATCTTTTTTGAATGACTTCGTATTGCAGTTGCCAAATTACACTAAGCCATTTGAAGTACACACGGATGCGTCAGACTATGCCATAGGCGGTGTGCTAGTACAATAAGGTAACCCAGTAGCATATGAGAACCGAAAGCTCAATGAGACTGAAAGGCGTGGAGCCGTATATCAACAGATTATGGTTTCGAGGGTCATCCATTATGAAAAGACCTTCCTCTGAGTGGATATGTGGAAGTATGGTATGATGATCCAGAGAAACGTGTGGTTTCTGAACCCATTGAGATGACCCAAGAATTTTGCTATTTTGATTTTGCTAGTCCTTGGGAACAGCGTAGCGACGGATAATTAAGAATCAGAATAGGTCCAGTCCAGGGGTAGGGGATGGCTGATATGCTACGCTATTGGACTATTGATCTCAGGAATTCAAACTATAGAAGTTCAGTCGAATTAATGTTTAGTCTTTCCTTACTTTTAGGGCTTCTTGCCTTTTGGGAATTAACACCTCAATTCATTTTAGAGGTGGATCCAACCTCTATCTTAAATCCAAGTAAAATCAAGTTAATCAAGGAAATTGATAGAGTTTTTGAAGCAAAAAATTCTCCCAGATATAGAATCTGCTTCGTCCATTCTGGGCCCCAGTGTGTCACTTGGTTAGCATTCTAGAATCCATTTAGTAGGGTTGGTTTTTCGATAGGGAAACTGGGGAGTTGGCTGTAGTTGAGACACGTTTTCGGATAGACGATACAGATGGATTTTTTTGAGATGGTTAACCACTTTTTTAACTGTGAGAGGGAGGTCATTCAGAACCCGCTGGCTCCAGAACCGGTGGAAGTTCCCCACGCCGACCCTCAAGGTGAGGAACTTCGAAGTGCCATTCATACTTTGATTCTTTAGCAAGTTCGGGAACATTGTGAGAAGGGGGAAGGGCGGCTATCTGTGCACTTTCCGGAAATGGCAGAAAGATATTCAAGTGTCGTAGAGAACATTATGTCTCGCGATCTGGAAATATCAGCGGAGATGGATATTGAAACCCTCCACGGCTAGGTGTAGGAGATAATCCAACCACCCAACCAATCATGTTGATCCTGACCTACAGAAAAGGGTGAATGAGGTAAGAGAAGCCCTCGTCCGTCTTTCGGTGACCAGGAGAGGCTCCATGACAGGGTCAAAGGGCTTGGGATTCATCTTGCTAGCAAATGTCACTGCTGTAATAGACCAAAAATGGAAACTCTCAATCATTTGTTCCGGGGTTCTGATTTCGAAATGCATCTGCTATAGCTACTTGGTCTCGACCAAATGGCTTTGGATCTGTCTCTACATCTGGAATATCTGTAAGAGGATATGGAACTCAATATCGATCTGAAACTGGAAGGGGTGCTCCATAGCTTCAACTGAGACTGCTTCTAGCCAACATCGGCTATGGATCACGCCCATCATCATAAGGGCATCTCGGTATGGGGTTGGATCATCGGCCCTAGTGATGGCTCCCCTTACTAGTAAAGGGAACTGGAAGGGATGCTATTGGTTCTATCGGTACTACTCTCGTTATCATCGGCAGATATGCCTCTTTTTTTATTAGCGGGGGTCTTTCTCTACTGCAGTTGGTATCGGCTTCTGGATATGCTTCTGCTTTTACTGATGTTTATGGATTCCTTGCTAGATCGAACCCAAAAACTGATAGATTTGATCGGCCTGGCCTCGGGTGGTGGATCGAATAAACACTCAACTGCTTCATCACGGCAGCGACGGATGCCCAACCTTTATATCTCTTCTTTCTCAATAAAGGCGGGGATGGACTCTGAAAGACTCCTCCGATCGATTCCGACAGTCTTTTCTTCACCTTCTCTTCTCGGCATGATCCAGGCATTCAAGCTAGCAGATCAAATCATGGGTTCTCATCCCCAACCTTGGGAGAGGCAAGTTAGTCGGTTGGTTGAAATGCAGTTATGCCGAGTGGATTAAAGTCAAGTGGGAGGTGGCATCGTCTAACGTATAAGAAAACCACGCTTGCTTTTCTTGTTTCACTCTGCTTCTTAGTTGAGGCATTGCTACGTCTGCGTGTTCTCATCTAAGAAAGATGTACAGTGCTCGCGGAGCGCATTTGCGAAGGACCAACGACGAGCTATATAGAGGATAAGAGAAGGAATCCCTTATATATTCAAAAAAAGAAAGTGTCTGGGGGTTGAAGTTCAGTTTCTTTTTTTTCGTCTGAATATTCAGGAGTTAAGACCATTCCAATACTCCCTCTTAGTTGCAGATGCCGATGCTTTGATTCGAAAGCCCTAGCCAGTGATGAATCCCTAATAAGATCGAAGTCTTGAATTCCTCCTCCCTTCAGTCCAGTTTGAACCTGTCCTAGCAACGAACACCCTCTACTGCAAGGTGAGGCTCTGCCCTTCCCCTATAATCCACTCTGGGTCGGAGGAGCAGCTAGTCAAACTTCTTGAGCAGCCGAGATATTGAACAATGAACATTTGATTGAATTCCTTGCCTCACCCTAAGATGAGGGGGAAAGTTGATTTTACTCGAATCCTGGACCTAATCTTTAATCCTACACCGGTTAATGATGCGATGGGAGAAGTTTTTTGTAATTTTTTCATCAATGCTAGCCCAGTCGAGGCTCGTCCATGCTCAATCCCAATGGACAAACCTTCGATCCGTCCCTAGCTCTATAATCCACCCGTCTTCCCCAGTCCCTGAAAACCCTCCTCTCCTGGGCCTACCCCTCTTTCTCAACTCGAGTCTGAGTCGCTTCCCTCGAAGCTTCTAGAAGGCCGACCACTACATAAAGAAAGAGATTCATATACCAGTCATGAGCGATAGTGAAACCTAGAGAGGCGAAAGCAGTAGCTTCTAGGATGAAGCCGAGCCACTAGTGGAGTGGCGAAGGAGGCATACTATACGTATACTAGATTAGTAACCGATGAAATATAAAAAAAAAACTACACACCATTTTAGTGAACTATTGAAGCTATCAGTGTGATTGATCCGACAAGTACCAAGGGCTTTCGGTAGACTTCTTTTTTCATTTCCGAATTAGCTTGCGACAAGTCCTAGCATTAGTATGAGTTCGTTGACCGCGTAAGGGCGATCCATCTTGATGACGAATTCCACGATAACAAGAAATAGAAATGAATCGTTTGATGTCTGCTCGTTTTCCCCTCTTCAATTCTCAATGAACAATATGATCTTGACCTATCATTTGTTGAATTTGGTCGATCTGATTCTTAGTTAACTCTTTTATCTTTATGTTCCCACTGATACCAAATCGATAACGAACCTGAATGGCTTTTTTAGGTCCAATTCCATCAATTTTTGTTGAGGCAATTCTTACTTGTTTATCGGCAACCAATCTAGCTCCTGAAATATATGACATTCTTGATCCTTCCTTTTACTAGTCTTCTCGGCTGGAATCATAAATGAGTGGTCTCCTCTCTGATGATCTTTTCTATAGGTAGAACCAGTGTGAGCACACCACAGAAAGATTCTAAATATGAGAAGTCTCCCTTAGATTCAAGAAGAATAAAATGAAGAATGGGAACGAAATGAAATGAAGCGTTTCTAGTTCTAGTTTCGTGAGCCCCCTATGATTGCTTCCACTTGAAGAGACTGACTTGCGCCATAAGTACTAGACTTTGATAAAGGAATGGGGAGGCGGAGATATGAATGACTTAATGGTAATTGTAAAAAAAAAAGATAAGAAAACTCTGCTACCGGAAAGCGCCTATTAAAGAAGAGGGACTCGATTAAAGGACTCATACAAGACTTATTCCAGAGGTGGGGTCACTACAGTGGCTAGGGTGAGTCTTCCTAAAAGGCGGGACGCCCGGCTCTAGACGAAGCTGCGGGGGTTACCACCACATCCTCTCCCAATAGACTCGAAGGTCTTCATAGTCAGGCGGGGTAGATTTGCTATGTCCTCATTCCATTGGTGGATCATTTTTTTCCTATCTCACTCGTCGGTTTATCTATTTATGATGAGGTAACTGACTGAAACCTTTCCACTGCGGTCGGGAAAAGAGTCTTGAAAAAGAATACCTTACTCTTTCTTTCATTCATATTAGCCTCCCCTGCTGCGCTATTCGTTCTTCCGGTTGTCACTTTCAAACCGGGCGGCAACTGCAAAAGCTGCTTTAGTTTGGGATTAGGAAGGGAGATCTCTTTCTTTAATGTTTGCTGCTTTTGAAAGAAGTTTGATGCTCCCCACAATATCCTTAAAGACCTCTCTCGTCAGGTGGCTATCGGCCCTATCTATCAACAAATGATATAGGATTGGAAGAAACTCTTCCTTCTCTATGTTGGAAGATTGTAATAATATTCAAATAGTCAGAGGGGAGAAGGCTAAGTAAGCTCTGCCCCTCTCTCTATAAAAAAAGCCTGCGTAGAAGCGAGGGAGAAATGATCCACTCCTTTCATTTATACTCTAAGCGCGATTGCTATAATATATACTTCCTTGACCACTTCAAGACAGATCGATCTTAAGAAGATCATTGCTTACTCCTCAGTAGCCCATATGAATCTGGTGACTATTACCAGGCAATCAATCGGAGGCGCTCTGCTGGGCTGTAATAGTGAATGGGAGTCACAATATCCCCTTATGGAATCTTGCTTGACTTTCGTCTAAATAAAGTCTAAATAAATTCTAATACCGTCAAGAAATACAGAAAATTAATGAAGTGGGAAGCACAGAGCTTTCATTGCTATATTGTGAAATATATACAAAATACAATGTGAATTATATGGAAATTACATGAAAATCTGGGTTGTACATATGTCAAAATAATAAATCTTGCCATGTACTACTCTTGCTAGCTGTAGCAATTTCAACGTATGCATATGTCAAAATAATAGAGCTTGACATGTACTACTCTTGCTAATTGTAGTAATTTCAACGTATGGATTGTTAGCTGTTGCATTCCAATTAAGGTTGGATCTTTCACTTTTTAATACAATCAACTTTATTATTTCTTTCACAATCTAAGGGAGTTTTCCTTTAATAGCACTAGATTCCTTAACAGTCAGCATCATATACAGAGTTTTTGAGATTTATGTGTGAAAGACATAAGAGACTACCCTATGAGGAGAGCCAGAGAGTCCAATTTTTACGATTATGAGTTGAATCTCGAGGATTGTTTTTCCATGTTAATTTTGAGTCTACTCTTATTTAAGATATTTCAATTGTCTCTTTATTCAGTAGATTAATATTAGTTTGAAATTAAGATTTAAAGTCAATATAATTTTATAAAAAAATAATTCTACATCAATGAAGTAGTTGATTAGATTTTAAGTGATGCCACTCATTTATTGTTAGTGTATTAAAATATTTTAATGAATTTGAAAACATCAACTTATAGATGATTAATATATCACTTAATCAATTATTCAATCAATATAGAATTAATCTTTTATAAATTCATAGACAAAATTTTAAATTAAATGATTCAGCTATATATAATTATCTATAAGTTGATTAAAAATTTTATCTCTTGATTTATCAAATATGAACATGACATGAATATATTTGTGTGCTTTCGCTACCAACATTGAATCCTTAAGGCCCTCGATTTACACATGCATCTGAGTTGGAATTATGTGCCTTAGGTCTTTTTGTAATTTAAATTCCAATTAATAATCGAGACGTCTAGCTTTGTCAAGAAAATTAAGTGAAAAATATAAGGAAAAAAATATAGAAAACCTTTCAAAGTTAAATCAAACTAGCTAAAGAATTATTAGAAGAGACAACAACAATCTGATTTTCTTAATTTTATATAAAGAACTATCTGTAATCGATACATTAGAATTTATTTTTAACATAAAATAATTTGTGTCACTCATTAAAAGGAACAGATACAGTGTAACCGTCCCTTTCAATAATCTCTCTTAATCATGTACCTTCAAACTTGGTGTATTCTAGATTCGAAGCAAAAATTGAGACATCTATCTTTTTAAAAAAAAATTAAGTGAAAATGTGAAACCTGATCCATATTTAAATCAAACAAGCATTTAGAAGGGAGGAAGAATTTTGACAAATTTGGTCACTATAGTGGAATTTGGGATATTTTTCCAGAAACTAACGAGCTCTCCTCATGAACCCCTGTGTGGCCGTCAACCATGAGCTTATTATTGCCATCTTTAAACGTGAGGTATACCAGGCATGAATCATAATGATTAATTAGCGACCACAAGTGAGAATTGTCTAAGAAGAGATGACAGCAAAGAACTGTATAAATCAACAAATAAATAACATACATATATGTTTCATACTTCTAATACAGCGTCATAGAGTAATGCTCTGTCTCGTGATTTCACGTGAATACGCTCTCACCGGAAGACGTTGCTGGTCGAAGGAAAGAAGATCGATCGATAAGTCGCTGATATCTTTCTTTCTTTCCTTTTTCATCTGATCAATTCCAAGCAGAAGCAGATATCAGATTCCTCTCCTTCCAACCTAACAGCATAGCGCCATCCTTCTCCACCAGCTTGTAATGCTCCGAATAGCAACCGAGCAGGCTCCTTATTACGGAGTTTACGTAGGAGCTCAATGGAAACTGCCGAAAACCTGCCATCGTAAACCTTGACTTCCATTTCCCAAAGAGCTCGTGACGCTCGACCCTCTCTCTCCCTTCACAAGCAATGACATTCACGATATCTCTCGCTAAACAATGCTGCTCCACATTAATACGCTGCTTGCTGTCTTTCGGCAGTGTCACGTCAATGGACTCGAACATAGCCAAGTAGTAGTTTAGAGCCTCTACGAACCGACTAAGAAAAGGAGTCGTATTTGTGTTTGATTCTTGCTCTACTAGAGTTACCACTTTCGGTGAAAGCGACTTCACCATTCTCAAAAGCTCGTCCCGTGGATTACTCACATCAACGCTCTCATCCGGGGTGTGATGAAGTTGTAGAGGGAAGTTCACGGCCAGAGCCTCCCCAGGCCGGACATCAAGCATCTCTTTTGTTACATCTGGAGCATAAACCGAGACTCCATGAAACTCTACTTGAATGTTGAATTTTTCGGATATCATAGCCAACCTTCTCCCTACGGCCTCTAATCCATCTCCACGGGCATGTTTAGAAACCGGGTCATCAATCCCGGTGATCCTCACATAGGGTGGTCCACTGGGTCTAGCAGCAAGCGCTTGAAGGAGAGTCATCCATTGGGTTCCCTGAGCAATCTGAAAGTCTACAATGTGGATCTGGTCCTCGTTTTTGCAGGCTTCCGCGATGGCTCCATTAGCTGCCATGTAACCGAACTTCAAATACGGGCAGATTTCATACAGGATGTGCATGTAGGACATCAAATCCTTACTCTCTGGCTCCCTACACCGAAGCGTTCGATATATGTTCGTTCCAGATGCTTCTTTCCTTGCTACCAAACCTTCCAGCATGTATGCACCCAGTCGCTGAATAGGTTCCCCACATATCGATACAGCACCCCTCGCGTTTTCAATCAAGTTTTCAAATTCCTTCATTTTGTTTTCAGACAGAGCTCTAGCACAAGCAATCAGCAAATCCTTCAGATTTCCAGGAGGAAAAAACCCCTGCAAAGAAGATGCTTCTTCGTCTATTGATCTTTGCCGTTTCTCTATACGACCGGATTCACCTGAATGCCTATCGATGTTCCTATAAACAAACGATGTTTGAGACATAGATCTCTGCCCTAACGTTTGTGGCCTGCTACTTCCTCCAAAAGAGGTGTTCGGCTGGCTGATTTCAACTTCCTCATTATCGGGTCCCATAAGAGTAGTCTCTAGTTGCTGGAGAGCATGTTTCATGTGGTGACTGAAACTCACATATTGTAAATACGGAGTTGCCGCTCCAGAATCTGAAGAAGGACTAATCTGATGGAAATAGCTGTTGGTTTCGAATGAGGAGTTACAAGATGGGCTGACTCCGGAGAGATTCTCGTTGGAGCTGCGCTGCTCCTGACTGTCACTCAACGTCGTGAGGGTATCGGAATCAGCGCGAGACAAAAGGGGCGAATCGGGCAAGTTTCCGACGTTGAATGTCAAGGGTCCGAGAAAACTACGTACAGATGGAACAGTGGTATAAGGAGATGAGTATGATACACTAGTGCCACTATCACCAAATCCGAAAAGCTGGTGTGAGTCCATGCTATGAGGTTAGCATCAGCGATTCAACCAATGATTCAATTAGCAGATCAAAGATCAGCTTAACCTCAGTAATATAACAATTATTTCAAGCTAAATAATTTTGACTGATGAAACTGACTTTCCTCTGAGATAACAAAGTTCACCTGCGAAATTTGACAATTATACAAGAATCAATATGTTGCGCTCCATAATTAAGCTTAAGAAAGCATGGTAAATAAGTAATAATTTGTTACAGTTTCTGATAGATAATGGAAAAACAAGAAATAATGTAAAAACCTTCAATAATAGAAAATTCAAACAAGCATTTAACACCCTAAATAACAGACAACTGCAAATTTTGAAAAGAGCCATTAATTTTAAAGGGGAAAAGAGAAAACTTTCTAAATAATAGGCAAGTCGAATTTCCATTTACAAGTACCAGCTATGAGAAAGTAGAAATTTATCCATAAAACATGGGAACTCCATAAAATAAATATCGAAGCTCAGCATAAGATCTAGGGGACAAGTCCCAAACCCTGGCTTTGGCAGTAATTGGAAACAGAGATAGTCAGAAACAAATTACATCTTTTTAATAATTCCTCATCCCAAAAAAAAATCTAGCAAACCCTTCAGCAAACGAAACCCACTTCCTCCACTTGATCAAACTCAATTTTAATTTTTATTCCATTGGGAAATCCACACAAAAAATAAACAGGTAAAAACACTGAACTCTGTTGTTTTTATCTCGATTCTTCTTTCTCTTAGCTCAGATTTTCTCAGCAACCAAGCAAAACGACAATCATCAGCCACCCAAAAACTAAAATCATCTGGCAGCTTTAGATATAGCTAAAATCTTTGGAACTAACGACTGAAGATGATGAAGACAGAGAAAAATTAGAAGTGGGTAATCAATATTTACCTGAAATTTGCTCTGACAAATTAAAGAAATAAGGAAGAATCAGCTCTTGGGTCTTCGTCTAAGACAGTTTTTTATTTGGGTTTTGGGGGTTCTTTCTTCCCCAATATCGAAAGGCAAAAGCAGCTAAGCTGGGCCTAAATATATATACGTGTAGATATGGTGGTCAGGTGTTTTTTTTTTTTTTTTTGAAGGAATGAAATTTCGTACGGAGTTAGACGTTAACGGCTATACAGGTCCTCATAGGACAGCGAATTGACGGAGTTGGCTTAAGAAGGTTTGACCCCGCCGTCCACACGATTGGGAGGTGGAACATTCCTAGCATTTTCTCCTTAATTTGACTGTGAAGTTAGTATAAAAAAAAAAGACTGTGAAGAGTTGACTCGACTCCAACCGCTTGCTATGAGACTGTGGGATGTGCTTTGCCTTATTGTCATTTTTTTATTCTAACTGTCTCAAAACTTAGACATTTATTATGTTGAAGATGTAGATGACAAAATTAATAGAATTAGATATTGATTATAAATGTCTAATTTAGTAACGAAATAATTGATTAAAACTTAACTAATAGATTTAATTTGTAAAAATAACTTTGTTTACCTATTTTAATAATTTAACTTATTCTCTTTTTAAAATTCTTATTCATCACCATTATTAATTAAACCCGCTAACTGTGGGTTGTCATATAAACTATTTTTAAGATCAAAATGTTCGAACCAACTTATGCACATCTCGATTAGTTCTTCTCCAGGCGGTCTTAAGGGTGCGAGTGCACTTCCCGATATCGACTTAATGTATTTAAGAGTGATTATTTTAAGGTACTCTCTACAGTGGTTGAACACTAATTGACGAGCGTCGCCATTTCCATTTGAAGTTTGAACCCTTTGAGTATGACGTAACAAAGGTTATTCTACCTTAACAGGAGTGCCGGTGTTGATCAATGATTGAATTGCATAACCTCATGTTTTTATCCTTATATTACCATTGGTATTGAATTGTTTTGGTATCGCAGTGTGACATGGCAATAGACGAAAATACTTGAACCATCACATATATTTTCACTTCATGAACTTGTTAAAAACGAATTCAATTGTGTAACTTTTTTAACCAGCAACTTAAGTTGTTGGGCTAATTGGTAATGTATTATGTTATAGAAGGGAAGCTAATTTCTAAGTTCAAACACTTGCATTAATAATCTTATTACTTCAAATTAGAATTAAATTGTCACGGATTATACCCACTAAAAAATTCAGAAAAAATCTGAAATGAAGTACTTAAAACTTTTATTCATATCAAATATAATTAATGATTAAACATTAAATTCTGACAAATCAGACATTTATATCATTTCAATGACTTCGCTGCAAGTGAGGCTGTGAGGTGAAAGTTAAGTTTAAATTGACACTATAGAAACGCATCACCGCTCATGAAAAAATTATAAAGACCGGTTGTCATAATCTCGTAAGATTAAAATTTATTTTAATTTTAAAAAATAAAAAAAATGTTTAGTTTTTTATTTTATCATAACTATTTAAATTTAAATCAACCAATCAACATTAAATAAGGTGTTTTTAGATCACATTATGATTAGTAGTAGTACATACAATAATTCCTCGCGGCCACATTTTGACAATCACGTCATTCTCTCCTCATTAAACCAGCTAACCGGCTGGCTCAATTGAAGGCTCCACCTGAGCCGCCGTGTTGTGAAGCTGGAAAAACCACGGCAGCAATGACCATAATCGAGTACTAGCACCCGTCGACATGTGGAAGTCAGAACTTTGTTTTTGCTGACGTGGCACGCGCTTAGATTAATTCTAACAATTTAGACCAAAATTTACCTCGCTTTGACTCATTTTTATAGCAAAACCAAGCCTATCTTGATCTACGGACTCCAATTATGTTTTTGCACAAACCCATATATACCATTTTCGGTTTTACATTATTATCTCAATATATACAAATGACCGTACGTTTGGAAAACTCAGTTCTTTAATATTAAGTTTTTTTCTTAAATTTATCCAACGAGTTTATTAAATCTATTAAGATTCAATATATATGTTCAAAGTTCAATAAACAGGATTCAACAAATGTTTAAGAGGTGTTCAACAAATGTGGATTTAATAAATGTGTTGAGTGTATAAATAAGTTAAAGATGTTCAAAAAATATATTTAAGGGTTAACAAAAACTCTTACTTTACCGAGGAAAAGGCTTTGACATGATAGTGTGATCCTGTATATTTTCACATGTACGATAGTTTTTAAACTCAAGGGAAAATTATAAATTAGTTATTTGAACTATTAAGTTATTTTCATTTATAATCCTAAACTATTATTTCCGTCATTTATAACCTTCAACTTATCATTTACTATCAAATATAACCTTTCATTCATAAACCGTCAGTGATCTGTTATTTTAGTTTAAAACGACGTAGTTTTGAAATATTAACATTAAAAAATCACCTATATCAATACTACGTCGTTTTGAACATCTTTTTTTTGCCATACCCTAACAAACAAAGCACCCGATCATAACCTCACCTCCATACCCTTCTTCTTCGCAGGAGCTCCTCCTTTATTTTTTATCTTCTTCGGCTTAGATCGAATCCACCAATTTAGCTCAGCTTCCATTTTAGGCGTCTCCCATTTTAGCTCAACTCGTCTCCCATCCTTGAGGTGTTTTATTCCGTTGGATATTGAATTTATCATCTATAATTAATTTGGCTACATAATTGTACTTAGAGCAAAATGTGAACAGGAAAAACCAAGATATAATTGACAAGATGCAATATCAATTGCGTTTTAAAAAATATCATTCTAAGAATAAAGCACAAAGTGTGCTTCAACTACTTTGGCGTGGTTACTTTTTGCTCTACTTTTCTTTAATAGAATCATCTATATTGAATAGGCAAAGATGAACTTTTTAGTGTAAATATTCTTCTTCTTTTAGATAATCATCTAAGAAAAGGACAAGGAAAAGGCAAAGATTCGGAGGCATCAATTACAAAAGCTGATGAACACACATGCATTCATCTAGACTTTTGATAGGAAGATTGAAACAGAATTCTCTTTAGGAATGTTTCACATTATGTACAAATATATAATAATCTTAAACACATTGTTTTTTACAGAATTCTTGTGTTTTATCTTTTAAATGTCAGCTCAAGTTGTTGGACACCTAAAAGAGAAAACAGGATATAAGGAAGCTTTTTGGGAAAAAGGAATTCAACAGTTCTTAATTAAAAGAACTACAATCGAGTGAGATTGACCTCATCTAAACTTATCATATCACTTTTATTAAAAAAATATTATCATTTCAAATATAAATTATGAAAAGTCGTCAATGCAATATTGGAATGTTGTAAATTAATAAGTTTGGATTTAAGAGTTTGTTAGAAATAGAATTCAATTTTATACATGAATTATACGTTTACTTGCTATGAAACAGTAAAACTGTGATTGATCCCACGCTGAAAAAAGAAATTTATGGTTCTGCCATTGATCCAGACATATGTAGATAATACTGAATTAAGTTATCGTTAATAATGAAGTTAGCATAATAGTAAGCTGTGGATATCATGAATCAACATTTAATGAGCACTGACATTCATCACTAGTGTTGGTGGTTACAGTAAACTAAGTTAGTCGATCTCATTTTCCTCAAAGAAACTTCAATTGTGGCCTTTCTTTTTTACATACCTAATATCCTATTGCCACAAGTTAAAGTTATTTTCTAAATCTTATTGGAGTTTTACCAATCTTAGCTACTAATCAACCTAGGGAATCATATTGAGTTAGGATCATTAATTTCTTTTTCAATAATTGTGATTAGAAAAATATGATGAGCTCGTGCCACTAGCTAATTCTCAAGCTATCGATAAATCTTTACTCAATATTGATTATAAGATGAAACGCAAAACGTAACGATAAAATATCACATTTTCAGCAAAAAAAAACAAAACTTAACATTAGTGTTATTATTTTCTAAAATGTTGTTTCTTAAGGGTAGATTGTTTTCGACTTTCTGTATGGTAAAGTTCATGGTATACTTATTTTTCAGCACTTTCTCATGTTTATTACAAGTATTCTCATTTGACATGAAAAAGTTATTTTAGTCTGGTTAAATAACAATCACACATTATTTTTTCACAAAAATCCACTTTACCAGATCAATTTCTTATCTTACAACACATCTACACATTTTTTAAAATAACTTTTACTTTGTCAAATCCTTATCAAAATACCATTATTTGTTTCGATTATTCCTACTTGATTTTGATATTTTATTTTCTTCAAGTCCAGAGCCTCACAAAAGTGTCGTACAATATCCCGATCATGGTGAAACCGAAGCGGTCCAAATACCAATTTTTGAGTTTTTTTTCATCCCTTCCGACTCGTCCACCAACTCGTGGATCTTCTCATGAGATTAAGATATACACGTTAATTGAATGAATGAAATGAAATATTACGTTTGAATTAAGGATAGATAAACTCTTCATATATACAAAATATAAAATCTTAAAACATACTAAATTTATAAAGGAGAATATATTGATTTGTTTATCACGTCTCATTTTTTGTTTGGAGGAACGGACCCGTGGGATGAAACCACGAATATGGGGTGTCTCCCAATCATTTATATTCATTTTTAGATTGTACGTAGCCAAAATATAAAAAAAAAATTACATCATTGTTCTATTTTGCTTTTATGGCAGAACTAGAATATTTTGCCCGTTCTTGTCGAACCGGAAGGATATTGATAATCATGATATAAATATCTATGAAAAAAATATGTGTAACGAGAAAACTTTTATCTATTATTAAATTTTTTAATGTGTTAATATAAATGATGATTATTTATATCAGATTTATTTTTATATATAAAGAGGAAAATTGTATGATAATTAATTTGAAATATCAGATAAAATTTAATCAAATACGGCATGAATTATTAAGACTTTTTAGTAGTTGCTAATAGAGAATATGTATACAATTATACTATATAATTTTAAACAATTTATCATTGAATATATTTATACGGTGTAAGCAAAAAGATTACTTTAGTTTTTGGCGTAGTAGGAGAAAATTAGTTGATTTAATTTTATTGATGGGTTAGTAAAATAGTTAATTAATTAGTGCGTAAAATAATGTATATATATAAATAAACATAATGTGTATTACTATATATAAATAATCATTGACAACAAATTAAAAGTTGATAAAAAAGAAACTATAAATAATAAATAATTGTATTACTTTAATATAATTTATATAACTTTCCCAACAATCAAATTTTTTTACAAAACATTACTCGAGTATCCTACATATCAAACAAGGAGTCATACTTTTCACTAACTTTTTTCACTTAACCATGCGTTACCAAACATGGTAATCTTAATATTTTGCCATCTAACTTTACCACTTAAATTTTTTCAGCAACATAACTTTCTCAGCATTATTACTTAACCTGTACCAAACGACCCCTTACTGTATGTGACATATGAAAAACTGGCTACAGTTAAAGTGCGATTATAATGAATATATTATAAAATGGAGGGGAAAAAAAGAATATCCATCAAATAGAAGGTCCAATTAGAAGGAAGTCAAACAATTTTTAAGATGAAATTAGATATATCGACTATTGAATTTAGTATTTTTCTATCTTACCGGGTTTTTCCCCGTCATCATTTAAGGGCCATTATGGTCCTTGGATTACTTTTGGAGCAATCCGAGCCACACAAGGCCCAACTAGTCAAAACTTTTTTTTTTACCAAATATGTATAAGGAATTATAAAATATGTATAGGGATTCAACAAATACGTAATGATGTTCACTAAATACGTACAAATTAATAATTCTTGTAGGGGTTCACTAAATACATATTGAGGTTCACCAGATACGTATCGGGGTTCATCAAATATGTACAAAGTCAATTTTATACGTATTTGATGAACCTCAGTACATATTTGGTGAACCTCAATACGTATTTGGTGAATTATTGCAAGAATTATTAATTTGTACATATTTGATGAATCTCAATACATATTTGATGAACCCAATACATATTTGATGAATACCAGTACATATTTTATGAACTCCTCAAGATTTATTAATTAGAACGTATTTTGTGAGCTCCACTACATATTTGGTGAACTGAGTACATATTTGGTGAACCCCTAATGTATTAGGGTTCACCAAATACGTAAAATTAATGATTCTTTCACTAAATATGTATAGGTGTTCATCAAATACGTAAAAATCAGTAATTCTTGTAGGAGTTCACTAAGTATGTACTATGGTTCACCAATTGTGTACTGGGGTTCACCAAATACGTACAAAGTTAATTTTGGTGAACCCCCAAGAATTATTAATTTTGTATGTATTTGGTGAAACCCCTCCAATATTTATTAATTAGTACGTATTTGATGAACCTCACTACATATTTGGTAAATCTCAGTATATATTTAGTGAACCCCTAATGTATTGAGGTTCACCAAATACGTACAAATTAATGATTTTTAGAGGAGTTCATCAAATATGTATAGGGATTTATCAAATACGTACAAGGGTTCACCAAATATGTACGGGAGTTCACCAAATACATAGAAATTAATAATGGAGGGATTCACCAAATATGTACCAGTGGTCACCAATTGCGTATTGAAGTTCATCAAATGTCTACAAAGTCAATATTGATGAACCACTATAAGAATTATTAATTTTGTACGTATTTGATGAACCACGCTACATATTTGATAAACTCTAGTACATATTTGGTGAACATCAATATATTTTTTGTGAACCTCTCCACAAAAATAAATTTTTAATTTTTGGTGGATCCCTCAAAATTCCCTTTGTACCTCACTACGAATTTGGTGAATACCCAAAACCCCAATAACCACTCTTTATCCTCCGAAGGTCATTATTCAACCTCCAAACGCACTCCTAAATGTGCAAATTTCCATTCTTTATAGCCAAACACCAGATTATTGCCTCCAATCACCAATCGACTCCCTAAACGCCATAGTTTAACAAGCGATCGCCTATGAGGCTCATAAACGCCATTTTTCCCCAATCGCCACTATTTGGACTCTAATCATCATCTTCACTAAATATCTAAAATTTGAATTTTTTTAATTAATTACCGTACATCGGACAAATCATCGATAAAATTAGAAAAACCCATTCTCTAAAATGTAAACATTCACCATATTCACTTATTAAGTTAAAATAGATTGGTTCAAGTAAGGATTTCTGAAGCAATTGAACACTTATACATAAACTCATTAAAAGTTGTCATTGATAATGTTGTGCTTTGTGAGAATTATCAAGCGGGACGTGTTTACACCATTTATAATTATAGGTCGTGAGGTTATGATGGTCGATAAATCTATTTATCGGTTTGACGAACACGTATCACCCTTAAGGTTATAATTAAATATTAAATTCTAATAGAACATATCCACTAAAAGTTTATAATTAAATATTAAAATTTTAAAGTTAACTTTTTATTTTATAATTATAACCCATAAAAGTTAGAAAATAACCTCATTTACATTTTAATTTATAACCCTATAAATATACTTGTCAAATCTAACCTTATTTACTTATAAAAATTAACCTCAAACTTAAAAACCCATATTCCTCTTCTTCTAAAAAAACCTGATACCCACATTTCCCCCTCGCTCAACACTTCATTCATCTTCACGCAAATACTCTTCTCTCATCCTTTCTTCTTCATCTTCATAGCTCGAAATCCTTCAAACCCGTTGCAACACACGAGTCAAACCCGTGCCCAACTTGCGCCAAATCAGTCCAACCCGTTACCCCACACCTCATATCCTTCTAATATTGTATTTTTTCCACAAAAAATGGCTATGAGAAAGCATATAGTTACAAAGGGAACGTTGAGTTTAATAACGCAATCGAGTTCGAGTGATTCGAAAGGCTTGTACGACGCCACCAGTTATGGGGTGAAAACATTTCACCAAAGAATCAAAATCTTACTAGCCCTAATCTTCATATTACTCGAATGGAGCATATATCTCACCCAAGCAAACAAAAAGTAAGTTTTTCTTTAAAGATTTTGAATTTTTATGTATTATACGTGTTAAAACACCTAATAGATACTTAATTCATTCTACAAATTGGGTTTTTTTATGTGATGATTGTAGGAATGTATGGTTGTTGGTAGAAATACATGTGTTAGATGGAAAACTATAGTATTTCTTAGTGCCCTTAAAATGACATGTCATAATGAATCATATGGCATATTTTTATCACTGTCAGTGTTTGATAAAATGCCACATTGAAGTCTACATTATATTTATATGAATGTCCGTAACATGTTTGATGAAATGCTATATACCATCCTAGGAATGAAAACGTAAGCTTATTTTGTGACAAGTTTGGTTATTATGTGTTTTAGCGTTAAAACACCAAATATATACCTGAATCATTTTGAAAATTGGGTGCTTTTTATGTGATGCTTCTAGAAATGTATGATTATTGGTAGGGATATATGTTTCGGATAAAAAAATTATAGTGTATGTTTATGTGGCCATAAGGTGTTCGACGAAATGTCACAATAGAGATTATAGATTATTGTCATTGCTTTCTTTGATATTTTTTCCTATGTAATACAACTTTCTTCACACTACTTTTTCATTGAGTCATGACTTAAATTTTAGTTTCCTAGGTTGCGTTCTATGAGGATGGTGTATGTGGTTTTGGGAACACCACACTAATACCTACATGGTACAGTATACTACCTGAAAATATGAAAAAGAACGTCAATGCTTCCTAGTTTAGATATTCTATAAGTATCTTGAAAAAAATGACAGATAGATCAAGTCCTCTTGAAGAGTCTGGCAGCGAAATGGTGGGATACAACCCACATCTTTCATTTAGATGAAGCGGGTAAAATGACGATGACCCCATTAGACTTTACTACGCTTACCAGCCTTAAAGTTGCTAGTCGACAGCTAGACTACGATTTAGATCTGTAAAACAATAAGAAGGCACTACAGAAGCTAGCCAACAAACCGTTGTTAGAGCTCCGAGAAAAAAAAGTTAGCTATCAATGGATTTTTTTATAATTAAGTTAATCACGAGTGTACTAATCCTAAGAAGGAGAAAATATTGACGAGAGTGTTTTTCCATGTGCTCTTGGGAAGTCTATTTTTACATCTTCCCCAGCCTATAGAACATAGATGAGATACAATAGTATAATTGGGGTGGTTTGGCATTGTCCGTATTGTATTTCAATATGAACGTGTTAAGTCACGGGAAAAGTGTAACGACTGGAGATTTTTAGAGAGCATGAGAAGTATAGGCTTGTGAATACTTTTCATCTTTTGCACTAAGAAAACCAGTGGGTGGTCTAGACATGTTCCAAAGAGCAACATGTTGGATAGATAATGACTCGGGAACAATGATTGTTGGATTTTTTATAATTAAGTCAATTACGAGTGTACTACTCCTAAGAAGGAGAAACTATTGACGAGAGTGTTTCTTCTGGTGCTCTTGGCAAGTCTATTTATTCTTCCTCCCCAGCCTACAGATCATAGGTAAGATACAAGAGTATAATTGGGGTAGTTCGGCATTGTCCGTATTGTATTTCAATATGAACGCGTTATTTCACAGGTAAAGTGTAGCGAATGGAGATTTTTGAAGAGCATGAGAGGTATGGGCTTGTGAATACTTTCCATGTTTTGCATTGAACAAACCTGTGGGTGGTCTAGACATGTTCCCAAGAGAAGCATGTTCGACAGATACTAACTTGGGAACAAGGGTTGTTGGTCACAATCTAAAATAATTCCTTATTAAACTTTGATATGTGAGGCCCCATGGTCTAGACACATTCCTAAGAGCAGCAAGTTGGATAGACAATGACTCGAGAACAAAGGGTGTTTGTCACAACTTTAAATAATTCAATATTAAACTTCGATATGTGAGGCCCGATGAGGTATGTGTTTTATTTTATCAATTCTCAAGAGTAGCATGTTAGATAGATAATGACTCCAGAATAAGGAATGATGGTCACAACCTTAAATAATTGCTTATTAAACTTCGATATGTGAGGCCTCATGGCCTAGACACGTTCCCAAGAGCAACACGTTGGATAGACAGTGACTCGGGAACAAAGGGTGTTGGTCACAACTTTAAAGAATTAGATATTAAACTTCAATATGTGACGCCCCATGAGGTATGTGTTTTATTTTATCAATTCCCAAGAGCAGCATGTTGGATAGATAATGACTCGGGAACAAGGGGTGTTGGCCACAACCTTAAATAATTCCTTATTAAACTTCGATATATGGGCCCCATTGTCTAGACACGTTCCCAAGAGCAGCACGTTGGATACATAATGACTCGGGAACAATGGGTGTTGGTCACAACTTTAAAGAATTTCATATTAAACTTCGATATGTGAGGCCTCATGAGGTATGTGTTTTATTTTATCAATTCCCAAGACCAGCATGTTGGATAGATAATGACTTGGGAATAAGGGGTGTTTGTCACAACCTTAAATAATTCCTTATTAAACTTTGATATGTGAGGCCTCATGGTCAAGACACGTTCCCAAGAGCAGCACGTTGGATAGACAATGACTTGGAACAATGGGTATTGGTCACAACTTTAAAGAATTCCATATTAAACTTCGATATGTGAGGACCCATGAGGTATGTGTTTTATTTGATCAATTCTTATATCCCCCCCCCATCTTATATCCCCCCCATTGAGCATGACTTAAATTTTGGTTTCCTAGGCTGAGTTCTATGAGGATGATGTACGTGGTCTTAAGAACACCACACTAAAAATATGTAAAGGAACGTCGATGCTTCCAGTTTAGATACTTTGTAAGTATCTTTAAAAAATGACAAATAGATAGTGTCCTCTTGCAGAGTCTAGCCAAGAAATGGTGGGATACAATCCACATCTTTCATTTAGATGAAGTGGGTGAAATGACTATGACCCCATTAGATTTTACTATGATTACCAGCCTTAAAGTCGCTAGTCGATAGCTAGACTACGATTTGGATTTTTACAACAACAAGAAGGCACTACGGAAGCTAGCTGACAAACCGTTGTCAGAGCTCCGAGAAAAAAAGTTAGTTATCAATGTATTTTTTATAATTAAGTAAATTATGAGTATACTACTCTTGAGAAGGACAAAATACTGACGAGGTTGTTCTTCGGGTGCTCTTGGGAAGTCTATTTTTACTTCCTCATTATCCTACAGAACTAGATGAGATACAAAGTATAATTGGGGTGGTTTGCGTTATCCGTATTGTATTTCAATGTGAACGCGTTATGTCACAGGAAAAGTGTAGCAACTGGAGATTTTCGGAAAGCATGAGAGGTATGGGCTTATGAATATTTTTCGTGTTTTGCACTAAGAAAATCAGTGGGTGGTCTAGACATGTTTCCAAGAGCAGTATGTTGGATAGATAATGACTCGGGAATAAGGGGTGTTGGTTTTTTTATAATTAATTTAATTACGAGTGTACTACTCCTGAGAGGGAGAAAATATTGACGAGCGTGTTTCTTTTGGTGCCCTTGGGAAGTCTATTTATACTTCCTCCCCAGCCTACAGATCATAGATGAGATACAAGAGTATAATTGGGGTAGTTCGGCGTTGTCTGTATCGTATTTCAATATGAACGCGTTATGTCACGAGAAAAGTGTAGCAACTTAAGATTTTTGGAGAGCATGAAAGGTATGGGCCTGTGAATTATTTTCGTGTTTTGCACTGAGAAAACCAGTGGGTGGTCTAGACATGTTCCCAAGAATTGCATGTTGGATAGATAATGACTCAAAAACAAGGGGTTTTGGTCACAACCTTAAATAATTCCTTATTAAACTTTGATAGTGAAAAAGCATGGTCTAGACACGTTGGATAGACAATGACTCGGTAACAAGGGGTGTTGGTCACAACTTTAAAGAATTCCATATTAAACTTCGATATGTGAGGCCCCATAAGATATGTGTTTTATTTTATCAATTTCTAAACAGCATGTTGGATAGATAATGACTCGGGAATAAGGGGTGCTGGTCACAAACTTCCTTATTAAACTTCCATATGTGAGGCCTTATGGTCTAGACATGTTCCCAATAGCAGCACGTAGGATAGACAATGACTCGGGAACAAGGGGTGTTGGTCATAACTTTAAAGAATTCCATATTAAACTTAGATATGTGAGGCCTCATAAGGTATGTGTTTTATTTTATCAATTCCCAAGAGGAGCATGTTGGATAGATAATGACTCGGGAACAAGGGGTGTTGGTCACAACCTTAAATAATTCTTTATTAAACTTAGATATGTGAGGCCACATGGTGTAGGCACAATCCCAAGAGCAGCACGTTGGATAGACAATGACTCGGGAACAAGGGGTGTTGGTCACAACTTTAAAGAATTCCATATTAAACTTCGATATGTGGGGCCCCATGAGGTATATGTTTTATTTTATTAATTCTTATATTGTATTTCATTATGAATGCGTTATGTCACGGGAAAAGTGTAGTGACAGGAGATTTCTTGACAGCATGAGAGGTATGGGTTTGTGAATATTTTCTGTGTTTTGCACTGAGCAAACCAGTAAGTGGTTTAGACACGTTCCCAAGAGCAGCATGTTGGATAGATAATGACTCAGGAATAAGGGGTGTTGGTCACAACCTTAAATAATTCCTTATTAAACTTCGATATGTGAGGTCCTATGGTCTGGACACGTTCCGAAGAGCAGAACATTAGATAGACAATGACTCGGGAACAAGGGGTGTTGGTCACAACTTTAAAGAATTTCATATTAAACTTCGCTATGTGAGGCCCCCTGACGTATGTGTTTTATTTTATCATTTCTTATATTGTATTTCAATATGAACGCGTTATGTCGGGAAAGTGTAGTGATAGGAGATTCCTTGAGAGCATGAGAGGTATGGGCTTGTGAATATTTTCTGTGTTTTGCACTGAGCAAACCAGTGAGCGGTTTAGACACGTTCCCAAGAGCAGCATGTTGGATAGATAATGACTTGGGAATAAGGGGTGTTGGTCACAACCTTAAATAATTCCTTATTAAACTTCGATATGTGAGGCCCTATGGTCTAGACACGTTCTGTAGAGCAGTACATTGGATAGACAATGACTCGGGAATAAGGGGTGCTGGTAACAACTTGTAGATATTGTATTTTGTCCGGTCTAATACATTAAATATACATACTTTATATTTTGGCTCATATAATAGTCTAAGACTATATTTATAATTTGAAAACTAGTCCAATACTAAAATAAGAAAAGTGGTCCAATGACTAAAAAGTAAAACGTGAGCAAAAAAAGACTAAAAGTAAAAAAGGCAAACCCTAATTTTGCTTATAAATAGAGGGGAGGTCTTCACTTGAAAGGAAGATTTGGGAGAGTGAGGAAGAGAAGAGATTTTAGAGAGAGAAAGAGAGGTTTTGAGAAAATAGTGAAAAAGAGAAAGAATGAGAGTTTTCATTTCTATTTATCTTCCATCTTCTCATTTTCTTTTTTATTAAAGTAGTTCAAATCTCTTACATTTTAGCTTACGATATATTTTGTTCACTCTAATTAATCATCTCTCTTTTTCATGCTCATGTATTTGATATTTTTTTGTTTCATCTTTCATATATAGGTTTGTTTGCTCATTCTTTATCATTTCTCCTACTTTTAATCTTAAGTTTTGCTTTCGTATATTGTTTCTCTCTACAAGTTTGATAATGAGATTTATTTTGTGATCAACTCAATCAATGAGAATGAGGATAAAATTTTGAGGGGTGAATAATTAACTCAATGTGAATCAACCATTTAATGGGTTGAAAGTATACATTTGATGAAAAGATCTCTTATGATAATTTCTCATACATAAAATACATAAAATAGAGGGTAAAACATCTATAAAAGATTATGCAAATATTTTAAGCCTTTGATTTTTTTTATGTTCTTACAAATCTTCTCTTTTTTTTTTAATTTTTTGACCATCACTTTTTGTGACACATGTTTAAACTAGTTACCATCCATGATCATTTCCTAAAGGAATAAAGGAAAAATGATAATTAGTGAACTAAGTAGTCCAATAAAAAATGGTATATTATATCCCAAACAAAAATTATTTTATTTTGAAAGTTTTATGAATTTTCCTTATTGGTACTTGTTTAAACTAGTTACCATACATGATCATTCCTAGCAATGAAGGAAGAAATAAAAAATAGTAATTAGTGAACTAAATAATGTAATAAAAAATGGTATATTTATATCACAGACAAAAATTATTTTATTTTGAAAGTTTTATGAATTTTATCTAGTGACACTTTTTTAAACTAGTTACCATCCATGATCATTCCTAGCAATGAAGGAAGAAAGGAAAAATGAGAATTAGTAAACTAAGTAATCCAAAAATAAAAAAGGTATATGTATATCCCAAACAAAATTATTTATTTATTTTTAGTGACACTTGTTTAAATTAATTATCATTCACGATCATTCTTTTGCTATTTGATTATCATTGAGTGAAAAAATAAAAATGATAATTAATAGACCATGTAGTAAAAAAGGGCATGATCATGTATGAAATTAAGCATTTTTCTTCATAGATTAATTTATTTTACACATAAAAAAATTTATTATCAATTTATTTACTAAACAAATATATATATATATATATATATCTGTGTGTGTGTGTAAAAAATGAAAAATTAAAAAAATACAGAGGGTGACGTCACCCTCTGTCACTTAACAAAGGATGACATCACCCTCTACCAAAAAAAAATTTACTTTATTTATTTATTTATTTTTCATTTTTTTCATTTTTGTTGTTTATATATGTATTTTTTTTACGTTTGTTTATTTTTTCTATTTTTAGTAGATATTATTAATTTGTTGTAATTTATTTTTATATTTATTTTTAATTATTTCACGTCTTGTTTCATTATTTTCATCATGCATATTTTTTTTTAAAATGTACCATACATATTTATCATCTCTAACATTCATTTCCATTATTTTTTTAGTTGTTATCTCTTCTTATTTATTTATGTATTATTTTCATATGTCACGGTTGTATGTAATTTCTTGAAGGAGGATAAGGGCATGACTCTTTATGCTCTGTGTATTTATGGCACCGTGTTATTTCCAAAGATTCAAGGTTATATGGATGATAAAGTGATAAAAATGTTCCTTCAAGTCGAATATGGTGTTAACCCTGTTATCTCAATTCTCGCTGAGACTATCCGTTCTTTGAATCACATCCGAGTGTCTGGAAAAGGAAAGTTCATCGGCTCTTCAACTCTTTTGTGTATTTGGATTCTCAGCTATCTAAGATGTCCGCTACATTTCAGATGTCCTCAAGTTAAGTTCTCAAGTTCGTGGATGAAGACGAGGATCCCTATTGCAGAATTTGGAATGGCCAAATTGAATCCGCAGTTTCTCACAAAAGGTGCTTGGCTCTCATACATATCCAAGTTGAAAGATGAGGATGTTATTTGAAAAGCCCATTGGATGCCGTTAACACCAATGATCTACAGATGTGGTGATTATCAATGGGTTCTACTCCCGAGACCACGGGGTTGTACTAGTTATGCTCCGCTAATAGCACTCCGTCAACTAAACATGAAACAGTTTGTCCCCACCACGCTTGCATTGAAGGATATTGAAGTTAGTTACTATTCTCAAGAAATTGAACAAAAACTGCAGCAGCTGATTGGAGCTTGGAAAATAACAAGAAGGATGCGAAATGAGAAGAATCGCATGAAATGCACAAAGGAGTATGAAGCATGGCTTGAGAGTAGAAACAAAGTAATTATTGCCTTACCAGTTGAGGATGTACCATCAGCCAAATCACTAGAAGTTCATCAAAAGATTGCTAAAAAGGAAGAGCTAGATGAGTTATATGAGGAGCGGTAAAAGTTCTAGCCCTCTTGGAAGAAAACAGATGACTAGCAGTCGAGGCGAATTTGTCTGAGAAACACAGAATTGAAGCTGAAGAATGACTCAAAGAGTTGAGAAATAAGGTTGAGGATCAGGCATATTTGAAGCGAAAAAACTCAGAGTTGGAAACTGAAACTCGCCAATTGAGCAACAAAATTAGAAAGATGGCGGAAGACAATGAGAACTTGCGAGGGGTAATCTACGAACAAGAAGATCAAATCGTGAAGTTAGAGAGGAAAAATAAACTGGTACGAGAAATTCTAGAAGAGGTGAAGGGAACTGTTAATAAGAAAAATGCGTACATCGTCGAGTTAGAAGAGCAATATGACGCATTACGATGAATCGTTGATAATTTACAGGCTGATTTAGAGAATCAGAAAGTTAAGAAGACCAATTCAACAAATGATTCTGAAGAATTACTGAAAGTCATCGCAAGCCTTGAGCACCAAGTTAGAGCTTATCAGAACGTGGCAGAGAAGTTGGCAAGAAACAATGATGCTAATGTCGATATACTGAGGTATGATTATCAGTTTCTACAACAAGAGTACAACTCGATTCGACAACGATCTGGGCAGGTTGTGGAATGGCTTAAAGGCATGGCTGTGAGAGCGGGCAATTTGACGGAACAAGCTTCATTTTTTAAGAGAAATGTCTTGCCCATCCATCCTAATGGGGAGAACTTGTCTAAGTTTTTGGAAGAAGTCAACCGGGATTTGGGTCATTTTGGTCGTTTTGTATGAACTCATATTATGAAGTAATGTAATTGACTCCTACATACTCAAATGTAGTGGATGGCTCTGCTAATTGAATGAAATTGATCACTTTAGAACTTTCACTTTGCGCAATATCATTTCTCATGCATAAATTTACTCTGATCATTTCTTCTTTTTATTAGCAAAAAATCTACATCTCATTACTTTATTTTTATTTATTTTAAAGAAATTTTTCAAAGATAACCCGAAAACTTCGACATCCCTATCGAACTCGAGCTCAAGTTAGGGTCATGGACGAGCAAGAAAGAGAGCAATCACGAGAGGAAATGAAGGAAGAGATTAGGGAGCTAAAAGATCAAATGGCTAAAGTTCTCGAACTCCTCGCTGCAAGTAAGGGAAATGCCTGTTTTAAAAATCCGCAAGGGGCTCAATCATCACAAAATCAACTGCCAAACGATACTCCACTTTACCCTCCTAGGTTCACTCCAACCTATCAACGTCATCAGGTTGACCAGTTTCAGCATGCTTCACCACCAATAAATATCCAGCATCATCTATTTCCAAATGTCCAGGAAACAATGCAGACAGGAAACTGGATACAACCCATCCACAATGACATGTGGTCACAACTAAGCTTTCACTCCACAAGGTGAACTCGCTAATGAGCCAATCATCATAACCGATGTTGATGACCCAAAGATGCATAAGCCTATTACCAAGCCAAGTGACGACTTACAATCGAAAGACAAATTGGACTTTCAAGAGGAGAGATTACGTGCTATTGAAGGATCTGATGTATACGGTACCATTGATGCCACCCAATAATGTTTGGTCCCTGATGTGAACATCCCAGGTAAATTCAAACTACCTGAGTTTGAAAAATATGATGGTAGTACGTGCCCCAGAAGCCACCTTATTATGTACTGCAGAAAAATGGTCGCTTGTTAAAATGATGATAAGCTGCTGATTCATTTCTTTCAAGATAGCCTAATGGGGGCCGCATCTCGTTGGTATATCTAATGGATAACCAACATATTCGGAGGTGGAAAGATCTAGCAGATATTTTTTTAAGATAATATAAGTACAACATAGACATAGCCCAAATCGTTTTGACTTACAAAGGATGGAGAAAAAGCCCACAGAAGGCTTTAAAGAATATGCACAAAGGTGGAGGGAATTAGCTCCTCAGGTACACCCCTCATTGTCAGACAATGAGATGGCTGGAATGTTTATTAACACCTTGAGACATTCATTCTATGACAGGATGATTGAAAATGTTTCAAATAACTTCTCTGAAATCATAGTGATCGGTGAAAGGATTGAGTACGGGATAAAGAATGGAAGAATTTTAGAAATCGTATCAGATACATCATTAGTAAAAAAGGGGCCTCCATTGAAGCAAAAAAAGGAGATGTATAGATGATCAATTCCGGGTACCCATCACAAGCTGTGAACCCAGGATCAGGATTTCCAAAGTATAGTGAGGGGCCCAAATCTGTGACATCATATGTGGCAAATACCTCACAAATTCCATACAATTATCACTCTCAACAATCAGCATTTCAAAACAACCCAAGACCGGGTTTCAGACCACCGACTCACCAGCAAAACATTGGTCAGGTTGATCAGCCTCTAAGGGGAAATAGAAATAATCAACGTTTTATCTAATATGATCCAATCCCCATGTCATATATAGAACTCTTACCTCAATTGATACGGAATAATCAATTGATGCCAATTCCTTATGAACCTCTATAACCACCATACCCAAGGTGGTATGATCCGACTGCTCGCTGTGATTATCATGCTGGAGCAGTGGGACATTCGACTGAGAATTGCACGGCATTAAAAAGAAGAGTACAGGCACTGATTAAGGCTGGATGGTTGAATTTCAAAAAGGCTAATGGGAATCCAGATATCAATTCCAACCCTCTACCAAATCATGAGAATTCTGCCGTAAATGCAATTGAGGAATATTTTTCATATGGAAAGAGGGACGTGGAAGATGTGAGCACGTCAATGGAAACACCTTTCTATCTTCTTTCTAGAGCAGGGTACACCTACCCAACACGCCCAGAGGATGAGGGCGTTTCTAGGGAGCATATGCATGACTTCGATAGTTTGTTTCATAAGAATTTGCGGGGCATACAATTGAGGAATATGCTGATTTTAAAATGGAAGTGCAAAAATTATTGGATGCAAAGATACTTACAATAAGTCATAAAGGAGAAAGAGAATACCAAGAAGATGACTCTTTAGTCCTCATGATAACTAAAGAATCATCTGAAGTTAATGTTGAAATGTCGTCCTATATCCCAAAACCTATCACAATACACTACGAGAAAAAGTCAACTCACACCACTACGTCTTATGATGGAAGGGGATAAAAAAGAAATAATAAAAAGAGGGAAAATAATAAAAAAAATAAGTAAATAAAAATGACGTAGAAGAGCCCAGATTCCAAATAAATGAAAATGATTTACTAAAACAGTAATCTCATTATTGCATATTCTAGCAAAACCACCCATCGGAGCCATGGTTAACCATTGGTCATTAAGCCGTATTCTCAAAATACCTATATCTATAGCTGTGGCAATAGGTGTGTGATTTGGCAAATTTCATATATTGTTTTCTTGTACCGATCAAGATACTTATCTACACCTTTGTACACCTTCTGAGATCAGAAGCGTGCTCAAAGGGGGGCAGCTGTAGATACCATATTTTATCTGGTCTAATACATTAAATATACATACTTTGTATTTTGGCTCATATAATAGTCTAAGACTATATGTATAAATTGAAAACTAGTGCAATACTAAAATAAGAAAAGTGGTCCAAGGACTAAAAAGTAAAAAATGAGCAAAAGAAAGACTAAAAGTAAAAAAGGTAAACCCTAATTTTACCTATAAATAGAGGGGAGGTCTTCACTTGAAAGAGAGATTTAGGAGAGTGGGGAAGAGAGGAGATTTTAGAGAGAGAGAAATAGAGGTTTTGAGAAAATAGTGAAAAAGAGAAAAAAAAGTAAGTTTTCATTTCTATTCATCTTCCATCTTTTCATTTTCTTTTTTATTAAAGTAGTTCAAATCTCTTATATTTTAGCTTACAATATATTTTGTTCATTCTAATTAATCATTTCACTTTTTCATACTCATGTATTTGATATTTCTTTGTTTCATCTTCCATATATAGGTTTGTTTGCTCATTCTTTATCATTTCTCCTACTTTTAATCTTAAGTTTTGCTTTCGTATATTGTTTATCTCCCTACAAGTTTGATGATGAGATTTTTTTTGTCATCAACTCAATCAATGAAAATGAGGATAAAATTTTGAGGGGTGTAAAATTAACTCAATATGAATCAACCATTTAATGGGTTGAAAATGTACTTTACTGAAAAGATCTCATATGATAATTTCTCATAAATAAAAATACATAAAATAGAGGGTAAAACCTCTATACAAGATTATGCAAATATTTTAAGCCTTTAATTTTTTTATGTTCTTACAAATCTTCTTTTCTTTTCTTTTAATTTTTTGACCATCACTTTTTGTGACACTTGTTTAAACTAGTTACCATCCATGATCATTCCTAGCAATGAAGGAAGAAAGGAAAAATGGTAATTAGTGAACTAAGTAGTCCAATAAAAATGATATATTTATATCCCAAACAAAAATTATTTTATTTTGAAAGTTTTATGGATTTTCTCTAGTGACACTTGTTTAAACTAGTTACCCTCCATTATCATTCCTAGCAATGAAGGAAGAAAGGAAAAATGATAATTAGTGAACTACATAATCCAATAAAAATGGTATATTTGTGTCTCAAACAAAAATTATTTTATTTTAAAACTTTTATAGATTTTTTCTAGTGACACTTGTTTAAACTAGTTATCATCCATGATCATTCCTAGAAATGAAGAAAGAAAGGAAAAAGGATAATTAGTAAACTAAGTAATCCAAAAATAAAAAATTGTATATTTATATCCCAAATAAAATTATTTATTTATTTTTAATGACACTTGTTTAAATTAATTACCATTCATTAAAAGTAATTTATTTTGTTCATTTTTATGATACAAAATGCATCAAATGAGACATTCAAAAATGAATCTCTTTAAACTTTGCCTTAAAATAAAAAATTGGATAGCATTTGATTAAATTTGGTAACCATTTTATAATGGGTGTTGTGGGGTGCTAATACCTTCCCCACACACAAACGACTCCCGAACCAACTTTGAGTTTTCGTAGACCAAAATTTTCATCTTAAAATTGGGTGACCAATCACACCCTAAAACGATTGGTGGCGACTCCAAATTTCTTTTTTCTTCAAAAAAATGATTTTTTAATCGCCGCTCCGCGTCGCGCGCACGTTGCCACACAACTTTAAAGAATTTCATATTAAATTTTGATATGTGAGGCCCCATGAATTATGTTTTTTATTTTATCAATTCCCAAAAGCAACATGTTGGATAGATAATGATTCGGGAACAATGGGTGTTGGTCACAACCTCAAATAATTCCTTATTAAACTTCGATATGTGAGGCCCCATGGTTTAGACATATTCCCAAGAGTATCACGTTGGATAGACAATGACTTTGGAACAAGGGGTGTTGGTCACAACTTTAAAGAATTTCATATTAAACTTCGATATGTGAGGCCCCATGATCTAGACACGTTCCCAAGAGTAGCACGTTGGATAGACAATGACTTGGGAACAAGGGGTATTGCTCACAACTTTAAAGAATTCCATATTAAACTTCGATATGTGAGGCCACATGAGTTATGTGTTTTATTTTATCAATTCTTATATCCCCCCCCCCCCCAAATGAATTATGTTTTTTATTTGATCAATTCCCAAGAGCAACATGCTTGATGGATAATGATTCGGGAACAAGGGGTGTTGGTCACAACCTTAAATAATTTTTTAGTAAACTTTGATATGTGAGGCCCCATGGTCTAGACATATTCCCGAGAACAGCACGTTTGATAGACAATGACTTGGGAACAAGGGGTATTGATCACAACTTTAAAGAATTTCATATTAAACTTCGATATGTGAGTCCCCATGACGTATGTGTTTTATTTTATCAGCTCTTATATTGCTCCCCTCCCCCTTAAATAATTTCTTATTGAACTTCGATATGTGAGGCCCCATGGTCTAGACACGTTCCTAAGAGTAGCACGTTGGATAGACAATGACTTGGGAACAAGGGGTGTTTCTCACAACTTTAAAGAATTTCATATTAAACTTTGATATGTGAGGCCCCACGAGGTATGTGTTTTATTTTATCAATTCTTATATTGCCCCCTGCCTTGAGTATGAATAATGTTTTACTGACAAACTATTTATTTTTGAACTTGCAAAAAATGTTGTCAGGATCACGGTCCGGATCATACGATTCTATGATCTTATAAGGGGTCAGCTATCTGGATCGTGTGGATAATCATTTGTTAGTAGGATCGGTCCAGGATCGTGATCCAGATCGTGGGATCGCATGGGATCACGATCCGGCACTGATCCCAGTGTTTAAGTAAAGCATGTGATTTCTTCTTTGTTATTTGAAAAAAGTGTTGATGGTGGGATTTGAACCTTGCCCTAAAAGTTCATACATGAGCATTTAACCACTTAACTAACTATGTTTATGTATAAAAAATAAGCATCTTCAATATTTAATTAAACAATTGGCTATTGTTATGACATTTTAATTTATTTATTTTATGATTTACACCTCTTAAAGTTATCAAATTTAGGCGTACACCTCTTAAAGTTATCAAAATTAGAATGAATTTCGCCACACTATTTTATTATGTTTAGACATTAATTTTGTAATTGTTACAAACTTATTAAATTTTAACTTATAGGCAAACACTCTTAAACCTAATGTATAAATTTATAATAATTATCTTAACATATTTATTTAATAATTATCTTTACATATTTATTTATTTATCTTTTATAATAATGATAATTTAACAACTGAACCAACCATGCTTATGTATGTAACAAAAATGAGTATCTTTTATATTTAATTAAATATTTGACCATTTCTATGACATTTCAAATTATTTATTTTATAACTTACACTATCAAAATTAAACAAATTTCGGCACCACTATTTTATTATCTTTTGACATTAATTTTAATACTGTTGCAAAATTATTAAATTTTAAATCATAAATCAAACATTCTCAAACCTAATTTATTATAATGATAATCTTAAAATATTTAATCAATAATTATCTTTACATATTTATTTAATTATCTTTTCTAGGGGATCACATATTTGTTTTCATGAGAACTCTACTTAATATTATATTATTTTAGATGACTTGAGGTTAGTTTCATTTAATAGGTAGATTTTTTGGTGTTAGATAATCATTTTATTCAATATATTGAAGTATTATTGGCATAGATCTATTTTTTTACTAATAAATTATTAAGAATTGATAGGATCGTACGATCCTCGATCCGATCCTCCGATCATCGATCCTATACCCTTTCGTCGATCCTAGGTAGGATCGCGATCCTAAAAACCTTGCTTGCAAATCGTTTGGAACCCTTGGGGAGAGCGAGCAAACTTGCCGGATTATTTCCACGACTGTATACCTCCTACCACCCTAAGGATCTTCCTGCAAGAATCTGCTAGTAAAGTATGGTACTTAGGTGAGCGCGTTGAACGGCAAGGATCCCAGGAGCCGTTAATCCCAATTAGACCCCCACCTTCAATGTTATGTGACCAACCATATTCCAGAGAAAATCTGATTGGTGGTCTTTGAGAATTTAAAGCGTCACACTTCATCAATGATGAAGATGGTGACGGCGAAAATACTTATGATGATTTCTGGAAAATGTGATTGTCTTACAACTATGATGGGACATCTTTATCTTTTCAGGTGCTAAATGTCTCTATATGGTTTTTAAATATAAGTGATTACTGATATTGTTATACAATAATCTAAAATTGTAGTCTACGTGGTATATGCAACAGCACAAGCAACCACAACAGTCGCAGGAGCACATGGAGCATCAAGGTCGGCTAGAGACCATTGATGATATAAGAGTGGCAGAAATCCAGCTACCATTGTGGCAGATAACGGTTCCACACCCAGATGGTGTTAGTGAGATGGTTGACATTCCAGAAGATCTTCCAGTCCGGGGTCTTCCATCAGCTGATGTCGATTATGTGAGTCATGATATTAATATTTATTATCTAGTCATTGAATATCTTATTACCATGCAATTCGAATAATTCAAGTGCCGATGGCATGCGCTGCAGGCATGATGCGCATGATTACTGGTCTTAGGCAACAATTCTTTGATAAAATGTTGAGCGCATGTGAGATGATGGTGAAGGCGATGGAAAAGGCCAAGAATCAATGTAAAAGAATGATAAGAAAATTGTAATCACCTATCTTTCCCTAATAATTTTTTAGTTTGAAATCAAAATAGTCAAATTTACTCTTAGCTGACATTTTGAGTATGTACACTTGTAGGTAAAGTTGCAAAGATGCCTACAAATGTATGAAACTCAAGGAAGAAAGCATGGGGGTGATGATGAAGATGATGAAGATGCTGAAGATAATGATGATGGTTATGATGACAATGGGGAAGATTCAATTAATGATGATGACGAAGACCATGATGATGACACCGATAAAGATACTGGATCGGAACGAGAACATGAACGATGTACAAAGCATTCACATGATGCTTCGTAAAAAAAAGGTGTTGCATCATGATGCTTTATCAACTTTTTATAGTCTTCTTCAATTTAAACTTAATATTAACTTTGTTGAGTGTATTTTTGAATTTATTAAATTCTGATTGTATTTCATTGGACATATATATTATGAATATAAATATGTATTTTGATTATGGAATTTCCAATATTTATGAAGAGGTTCTGTCGAATCGTTGTTTAGAATTTTAAATTGGATTCAAAGTTTTTCAATGTATTGTTGAATTTTTAAATTGGATAAAATTTACAAACCTTTCTTCTATCGGATTTGATGATGTTGTTGAGAGTAAGAAGATATTGGAAGTTGAAGCAGTTTTGTTTGTGGAATTTTACGGTTGCAGAATGTAAGAATGTTATACTCAAATTAGAAGTTGCAACAAAACAAAATATAAATGAATTGAGAACATGTATCCCTACTGATTCATGAATGGCGAGCCACCATTCATGACTGGCGTTTAGGGTCCAAAAAGGACCAGTTGGACCACAAACACCATTCATCAATGGCGACTCACCATTCTTGAATGGCGTTTGGCCAGTGTCACTTGGACACGGGCTAAACGCCGCTGTGACTGGCGTTTGGAGTCCAAAAAGGACCAGTGGGACCCAAAATGCAATTCATCAATCGCGACTCGCCATTCTTGAATGGCGTTTGGCCCATGTCACTTGGAAACGTGCCAAACGCCACTTTGACTAGCATTTGGGGTCCAAAGAAAACTAGTTAGACCCCAAATGCTAGTCACAACAGTGTTTGACCCATGTCAATACATTTATAGATTATTTGGCATTTGGTTGGTTTCTAGTGGTTGTGCAATTAATATGAGCAATTACTCATTGTAAACCACCCTTAAAATTCAAATTTTCACTCAACTAAACACAGTCCCACTACTTCTTAATTACTCTCAACTTCAAATACACTTGCTTCTTCAATTTCTTTGTTTGGATCTCTAATTTTCAAGTCCAACTAAGTGATCGGCTACACTGGAAAGGTAATGACTGTTTCACCTTCATTATTTTTTTAAGATTATGAACATAATTTAGATGTTTTATGAGGTCTTAGTTTATGAACATAAATAACTTCAACTATTTTTATTTTGAAAGTCCTTAGTTTTTCTTCTGGAAACTTGCAAACTTGCAAAATGAAAATGTCATTAGTGAAAAATTTTGATACGTTACAAGAGGCTAAATATTTCTACTCCACATATGCAGTCGATGATGGGTTCAATGTGGGGAAAGATGTTAAACGCGAGAAAAAAGTGGAAAAACTATGTTGGGGAGATGTATTTGCTCAAAAGAACGAGTTCGGGGGAAAAATATATGGGCAGAGAGGACACGAAGCAAGAACCAAGAGGCTTGACAATGTTTTAGGGTGAAGTTAGATAAGAGGGTGAAAAAATGGGTGGTAAAATATTTCAAAGCTAAGCACAACCATCCCACCGCCTCACCACAAGAAGTTCCCTTTCTTCGATCTAATAGAGCAGTGAATGAAGCGGACATTGCTCAGGCAACAGGATTGCATAATGTTGGTGTCACGCTACGCCAAGTGTATGAGAATGTGTGGTCCTTAAAAACGGATCTATACAATAAGATGGACAAGCATAAAAGATCGCAGGTAGTCGAAACTGATTCACAGGCAACAATTGCTTTTTTTACTATAAAATTGGAGATGGATACGGATTTGTATTGAAAATACAACATTTATACGGATAATCATCTAGAGAATTTGTTCTAGGTAGACTCGGCATGTCAAGTTCACTATCACTATTTTGGTGATGTATTGGCGTTCGATATGACCTATAAGATGAATGTATATAAGAAACCGCTTGTGATTTTCCTTGGCATGAACAACCACTACAAGGCCACGGTATTCGGTTGGGCGTTATTGGTTGATGAGATTGTGGAAACCTATCAATGGGTGTTGAGGACTTTCTTCGATGCCATGAAAAATAAGAAGCTGCAATCGGTCATTACAGATGGGGATAAGGCGATGCGTAAAGCAATCAAGACACTCCTCCCTAACTGCAATCATCATCTTTGTGCATGGAATCTCAAACGAAATGCACAATCAAACGTGCAAAACCCGTATTTCCTACATGCCTTTAAAAGAGTAATATTTTACGTCTTCAATGAAGAAAAGCCCGAATAGGAATGAGATTGTTTGATAGAGTCGTTCAGCCTTAGTCAAAATAAGTGGTTACAATGGATGTATGACAAGCGTGAATGCTGGGTAGAGGCCTTCCAACACAGAAAATTTTTTGTGTTCATGAGAACGGCACAATGTTCTTAAGGTATGAATGTGTATCACTACCGATTCGTTGAACGTCGATCTAAGCTATTTGAATTCATGTTACAATTTGATCGGGCATTGGAACGTATTCGCCATGATGACAAGTTGTACAACCTCAAAATGCCTCTGCTTAAGACTCACTTGTGTGCGTTAGAGCAACATGCGACAATGTTCACGCATAAATTGTTTAAGCTATTGCGTAAAGAGATCATGGGTGATGCATCGTTTACAGTTTGTGGTTTGACACATGATAGGGAGGCTCGAATTTATTTGTTGGTCGAGTTAGGGGTGTCGAATGACTCATACACAGTGCCACGAGACCAACCACTTGATATGCTAAAGTGCAGTTGTGGCAAGTTTGAATCAGTAGGGATACTATGTCATCATATGTTCACTATTATGAAAGCTGAACATATGCAGGAGATCCCAAGCACGTGCATACTAGACCGGTGATAGATCACTATGAAGCATAATATCTACCAACCAGGTTAAGCCATTCTCATCTGGATACAAATGATACATTATTGCTTTGGTACAATTCGATCAAACTAGCTGCCAGAAGACTTGCTCACTTTGTGTCAAAGTCAAGTGAATGGTCAACTTGAGCCAAAATGGAGATTGGGATGTTGTGTGCAAAATATAAGACCTTATGGAATTTAAGGTCGCTAACTAACAGGATGTGAAGTATGAGGATGGTGTAGAGATTAAAAGAGGCCTCGTTCTAGACCCGGTAATCGTGCAGACAATGAGTAAAGCACGACCAACCACCCTTCGATGTGGACATTGTAAGAACACTGGACATACCAAACAGATATGTCCAGAATTAATGAGTGATGTGCATGCCACGATGTCGGACGGTAAAAATGATGATTCAGCACCATACGCGACAGGGGTCTCCCAACAAGGTGTGCCCCCATTCGATTTGGAAAGTGCGTACACATTCAATGTGCAAGTGCGTACCCATTCAAGGTGCAAGGTGCGTACCCATTCGACCCATCTGCATACCCACCACCATTCAACGCACAAGGTGGATACCCTATATACAACACAAACATCCCATACTGGTATAATATTCAGTAACCCTTGCCACAGTAAATGTACATTTTGGTATTAACTTGCTTTCATAGTTTTTTGAGAATGTTACCCTACAAAAATATGCTTATTTATAATTCTACATAATATTTCTGAAAAAATCTGAAGATGATCACAGTACACAACAACCTCAAAAATCTGCTTATTTATACATGTACACAATAATTTTGTAACATCTATTTATCATCACTGTACACGATAACTTACAAAAACCTCTTTTATTTATAGTTGTACACAATAATATACAAAATTTGTTTATCATCCTTGTACATAATAACTTACAAAACTTATCAAAATCTATTTATCTTCACTATAAACTATACACAATAATCATATACAAAATAAAGACCCATTTGCCATTTTTGAGAAATTGGATGAGCTAGAGGTTATTGAAGACAACAGTAACGATGGGGCAATAAAGTTAGAAGTGTACGAAGATATCGCTCTTGAGTCTACTTTGAAATTTGTTGCACTGTCATTATTATCTTCTTCAATAACCTCTAGCTCATCGAAATTCTCAGAAATGGCAAATGGACCAGTGTTTGAACAAGAACATCAGAAAATAAGACACATTCACAATAATGTACACAATATTATCTATCTCTTCATTTTTTTGTCTTTTGAAACCTTTGCTTTAAAGTTGGACTCGTTTTCAATGGTAGCCGTGTCTCTGAGACAGATGAGTTCCTACTATAAAATCTGTCAACACTATCATGTAGCATATCATACATGTAGTTCGAAGGATGGTTGACGATTTTCAACAAAATATTACAACGAAGATTGTGCGATTTTACTCCTGTAAAAATACTCTCAATATTCAAAAGACTATCATACACCTCAACAAATTCAACAATGACGGCCATAAACAAGCAGATCCATAACAATCAGAAAATTCTGATTACATAACTAAAAGAAGCTTAACTCCAAACTAAAACAAAACTGAAAATAGAGATGTAAGGTTGGAACATTCACCAAACTATCATACACCTCAATAAGTTCAATAATGACAACCACAAATGAGAAAATCCACAACATATTTAAAAATACCAATTACATAACTAAAGGTACCCTAACTCCACTAAAACAAAACAGAAAACTCTCAAGCTTGAATATTCACCAAACTATCATTAACAAATAACAAGTAATGACAACCTCAAATGAGCAAATCTAAAACAATCAGAAAATTCTCAATTATAGAACTAAAAGAACCCAAAACTATAACAAACAAAAAACAAAGCTCTCAAGTTTAACAAAATGTAAACAATATGTGACATATTACCAGAGAATGATAGTCGCAAACAATTTCTACCCTAACGTCATCCATATATCTCAAGACCCACACACCACAATCACTCCTACAAACGTAATAATACATGTATCATTCAAGGGTGAAGGAAGCTTAATCAAATTCGCGATCAGTGAACTTACCCATTTGATTGGGTGACCACTTAGGGAAGCCTTGAAATTTTGAATGAAGAGAATGTTGTTGGCGAAGGCAACAAATCTATGGGCTTAGACCCAAATTTCAAGTTTATACCTTCTAACTATAATTTCATTCACAAAATATAAAAAGGTAATCAATGTCAAAATCACACATGTTATAAGACAAATTACAAGTCATGATGAAGGTTTATAACATACAACCTTTTTTACCTTTTCAGTTCGTCTCGTGTTAAGTCGGCCATTTGGCAAGGTGTCTCATACGGTGACTTTCTCGTCCATGATGGAGATCTTGACTATAAACCAATGATCTTGACCATCATGTACCGGAATACATATCTAGATTACACAATACATTTACACAATCATAATAAGTCAAAATTTAATATCTTATCTATATTAAATTTGCTTACCATCGTTTCTTGCTCTAACGTTACGCGTATCTATCCACGATCTTGTGTTTCCTTACAAAATTAGGAAGCTCTAGTAATTTTGAAACACATTGACTCTGCAGTGGCACAACAAAAACATAATATACAACATACATACAAACCTAAAATAAGGAGGTTACATCAGTAGTAGATACTCACAACAAAGAATGTTGGAAGAAACTAGAATCGGTTGCTCATCGATGCACAACGAGCCTCCCATGTCAAAATGCTCACAAACAAGTCTATAAGGTCAGAGCCAAGCCAATTTTCTAGACAGAGATTCTTTAGCTCTCTCCGTTTAGCATGGAGGCCAGAATGTCTAACGAGAATCTCAATGCAAAAGACAAATAAAAGACAAACTTAATCAAAATTTGGAAGTGATGATGTGTCAAATTTTGTTAGATTAGTGTAATTACTACCTATCATCTAATCTATTCTAAAAAAAATACTCCACTAAACGCTCATCTTTCACTTTTAATGGGTCCTGCATCGTATATTTACCCACTTTTAATACCTTTTTGTTGCATTTAGTGGTCGGTTTACCCTTCAAATAGGGTGAACTGAGTAGAGGACCATCTCTCCTCTCCCGAGTGTTGTGCAACTGCATCAGGAATAGATTTTTGGTAGACTCGGACAAGACTTGTTTGCCCTACCAAAACACAGCTCCAAGTAATGTGTTAGATTAATAGTCAGATTATACATGTTATATATATAGAAAATATGAAATACAAATAAACAAAATAATACATTTCGACGTCCTTTAGTTGTTCCAGTCATAAATGGTTTCCTGACCAATAGCGGGTCAACGAATGCATTGTCTGAAGCATCCAACTAGATGCACCTTTCATTATTATCACCTTTATATAAAGGTGATGAAAAGATAGGTAACTCTTCTTCATGGGAGGGATTCATATCCTCATCAAAACCTCCTCATTTTTTACCTTTAATCAGGGTGACATGTGGCTTATCGTTTTAGACTCCAGACTTACCAGTGTCACGTGCCAAAAGACTCGCCAAAGTTATGCATATCTGCTTTTGGACAACCATCATCTTTCTCTGCACGACCGCTAATTGTGAAATCTCCTCCCCCATGGACATGGACTCCACTTGAAGAGCCGCCCACATGGAGCTGGACTCTGTCTGAACAGCCATCATTTGTGCACTTAAAGCACCTAGCCCGATGGCTTGCTCTTCAAGTAGATTTGCACACACATCCTCGCGAACGTGCTTACGCTTGCGGTCCTCCCAAACCTCGTAGTCACCCGGAACGGCTTGCGCGATTATTTTATATCTGTATAACACAAATATATGTGAATTAGAAAAAATAACCAACCAAATTTGTAATATTCTAAAATGCTTACCGCACAGCTTTTAGGCCAAGCTTTTCCTCCCCTTGATTTTACAAAATAAACTATTTTTGCAATGGCTCTGTCATTCCACCTTAGCGACGAACGTTGGTTCAAGTCAACATAGTTGGCAGCACATGCCAACTTCTGCAGATAAAATGGCTGCACCACGACCGCGCTCCTCTTCACCTCATTAAAATTTACAACAAGATCCGTAAATTTCTCTGGTGTACAGAGTGTGAGCAACTTATATTTAAAGGCAAGCCTTCTCGGATGACTAAGACCGGGTTGTTCCACTCCGCTTTCAATGACATGGATTTCATTTTCCTTAAAATAATTGTGTCTCGCTTCCTTTGTCATATTATTCCACTTTAAAGCTAGATCTTTATGTGTCTGCATATCACAAACTCACTTAAACTGCAATCAAAATTTATCATTTCCATGTTATATTTTAATATTTGTTTAAAAATACTTACTTCATTACCACTAATCTTTTCACTGGGAGTCCTCATTTTAGCGCATTCTTTCGCACTGTTTTAATTTTAAACAACCACATTAATATCGCAACAATTTATATGAAAATATGCTACATTAAATTGATAATCTCATTAATTATTTTAATGTATACACGGAAACCCTTTTGTGCATTCTTCGCATTCACATTTGTATTAGCTATCTAAAATATATTTTAGTATAAAAAAATTTAGCCATATGACAATGTCTTGTTGTCATGATTATCCATTATACCAATTTATAATGGATGAAGCATTATCTAGTAAGAATGATAAGGTCCTTTGTACCATTAAATAAATTATATACCAATGTATTTTAAAGAAAATAAGTAAAACTAGCTATTAGATACTTTCATAAATGAAAAATACTTGGAAACTAAACAACTTAACTAATAAGGTACAAAAAAAGAATTAAATTAATAAAAGCAAGATGCATCACATAAAAGTGAGGAAAAAAGATGGGTAACTCTTAAATCTCATTCTCAATAAAAAAAAAAAGATAATATATCAGCACTAGCTATCCATATTACAACCAAACATTACATTGTAAACCAAAAAGTTAAAGATTGCGTAACATATTAGATGACCATGAAACCATAATAGTGTTAAGATCTTCCTAAGCAAAATTCTAAGGAAACTTATTCAATTCCAACAAAGTCCCCACTCTCTAAATCCAAGTGGAGTCGACCTTATCAATCATCAACTGTGTAAACCTTGACATATCTGAACAAAAAAAATAGAAGAAAACATTGATATCGATATCAAATTTATTATGCAGAAGCTACGCTTAATGCCCATGCTTGACAGATAAATATGTTTGTATCTAATGCACCAATAACATTGACTATATGTCCATTTTACTACATCGCAACTAAGATGAAATGACCCTAGCCTAAGGTAACTTAATCCTTGTTTGATAAAAGAAAATTTAGTTTAACGAAAATATTTGCAAACAAGCACTAATTTTCTATTTGTTTTTTTGAATGAAAGACGTAGTGTTATGCAAGATAGATAGGAAAGCAACTTCATTGAAATTTTTGGAGCAAGTAGAGCCAAAAATCTAAACAGAGCCTAAATCAAGCCCTAAATCTAAACATACCTAAATCTAAACAGGGCCTAAACCCTAAAAAAATTCAAATTTCTATATAAACCCTTAAAATATACATGAAAGATATTACAACGAAGATAGATTGCTTGAGATTTAGTCTTAATGTTTTAGTGCCTTAAGCTGAAAGAGAGAAAGAGAGAGAGAGAGGGAGAGAGACGACGACGACGACAGAGGAAGAGCACATATGACGACGGCAGAGGAAGAGCACATACGATGAATGCAGAGAGAGAGAGAGAATCGATGACCTAGAGAGAGCATCGATGATGAATGCAGAGCCTGGATGATGAACGCACAGAGACAAAGATATAGAGCCTGAAATTGGGGTGAAAATCACGTGTCCTGGAAAGCTTGATGTTAAGCTTCGATTTTTTTCTTTTCCTGAACAAGTGTTAAGCTTCAGTTTGAAGCTTTGAACGAAGAAGAAGAAGGAAAGCTTCATTTGGAAGCATTCCAAAAAAATTTTACCTGCAACCGGGGGAACAAGTAAATGTATTTTCCAACCCTTTTGTGATCTAACAGTTGAGATTTATGTGACCGATCTAGGGCCACAAATCAATGCCACCGTTCATGTCATTAAAAATTGCCGACAGTAGAGATGGACCCTTGAATTTATAGACCAATATTTATAATTTGATTTTGTTTTTACTAAGTGCACATAACATGCATTTCCTTTTCTGTATTTTTTGTTCTCTTTGACCAGTGAGATATTATCTGATGATTTACTAACAAAAAGTACATTAATAATACTTAATTATTTCTTAATCAGACAACTTCGTTGTTGTTTCTTAATTTCTCTTTTGAGATTAGGTTGTGGATAAAATCTTCATTTCACATGCTTTCCACCATATTTTCTAAAATGAAGGTTGATTTTATTTAGACTTAAGACTTTTACGGATTACTTCTTGATTTTCACGTGTTTTCAACCCCAACTTCTTAGCTGAACATATATTTATTGAATCATATTTCTTAAATTTATCTAATTAACACAAGTGTACATTTTATTTTTAGTTAGCGAGATGGGTTATCACATAAACTAAACTCTCATATTTAAATTAAATGGATTGTGAGTTTGAGAGACGTAGTTTTAAATATGCATGTATCGTAAAGTTATCCCTAAAAAGTAATAGTTGAAGCACACGCTACAAGAGCTGTGTTATTATAAGTATGATATGAAAATAAAAAAAGTACAGAGTGTGCTTGAACTACTTCTAATTACATATAAAAAATGATGGTTATACTCTTGATCAGACATAAGTGGATCTAAATGAATCAACGCAGCAGAAAATACTGGATCTTGAAAATTTTGAGAAACAACCTATTTATACGGATTATAAAAAATACATTTTGAACCGTGACGATTGAAAATCGAAATCTCATTATTCATCAGACCGTCAACTAAAATCACGAACGAGTAGACGCTCAAATAAAATTAGGTAAAAAAACTAACTCATTTCTTTCTTCTTCCAAAGAAAAAAAGTTCGGCCATAGCATATTCAATGATTGAAACAAAAAAGCTGTTTTTTGTAGAAAATGGCTCCAAAACAAGAAAAAACATTTTGGCCATAATAGGAAAATGTAATTTAACTCAACTTGTGATACATCGTAAGTCTATGTGGCACAATTACATTGATACATCTTGATGGTTTAAAAATATATAATCAATCTGCTATCGTCACGTAAATTTTTTATGCATCATAAATTGGGTCAAATAATATTGCTCTTTGTTAATTCATACATAAAAAACAGTTTTATACAAAAATGGCCTTTTAAAAAGTACAACTCTTAGACATGGGATGGGTTGCAATATAGCAACCCATTCCAAGGAATGCAATGGTTGGGAATTTAATTCCCAACCGTATAATTTTTATGTATAAAAATTTAATTAACTAAAATTAAATTAATTAATTTTAATTAATCTTTGATATTTTAGTATCAAGATTCAACTAGATTTTAAATCATTTGGTTGACTATGAGTATCCATGTTGGGCTATTTGTTTAGTAAACAAGTCACATCACAACGTAACTCAAATTCGAGGCTAGTAAGAGGACCGTAAAGATAAATAAACATGTGGCTACACAATTAATAAACTCTACCAATTAAACTCATAATCGATTTTATTAATTACGATTAATTCTACTATAAAATCGTATTGAACTCTTAAGAATATTTTATATTACTCGACCTAACTATCATTGACCTATTATTCAGTATGTAATGCCCCTCCATAATATAGTATCGTACGTGCACAATTAGGTTAACTATAAACCGCCTAATATTTATACACATCTTGGTATTCTTAAGTTTCTAATTTATTCTATCGGTCAACTATGATAATTTTCATACTTGACATCTCACGTAAAATTATCAAATCTCTAGTATTGTACCAGAGATACTAAGTTCTTAGCTTACCGTAACCACATATATGAATTATCTAAGAGTTACTTTGTCACTTAATTAAAAGTGTCTATGGATTCTACTATTGAGAATCTATGAACTCACTATCTAATAACTCATTCGTCCAACCTACAGAATATATTGACTAATAGAGTCTCATTCTTGATAGATCAAAATAACTAAGCTATTAAATATGAATTCATAACTCTCTCAAGATTAAGAGCACTCATAAAATAATAGCCATGAATAGCAATGAGTCTTGATTTTCATTTTATAGTATTTTACTGAAAATCAGACTTCTTAGCTCATTCAATGCATTCTAAATACACTAGTACATTAACTAGGTACTCTACCTAACGACCAAGATAAGGCACTATACATGATAGAGTTAATGTACTACAGTCTTTTCTTAGTAAAGCGTCTAGCTTCACTAGATTGTGAAATTAATTATTTACAAGACATAAAGAACTTTGGTTAAATACCTTGTTTCCATGAACTAAACTCCATATGACCCATAAACCAAGTATTATTATGCTTGTGAACCTTTTACAAGAATGTATTGCATATAATATAAGAACAAACTATTTATTATTTTTCAGAATTAAATAACTTAATAGATATAATAGAATTAAGTTCTTTTAGGGCACAATCCTAACAATCTTCCACTTTCCCTAAAAAGTGTATATAATCAGCTTAACCTCATGTTCTCTACATGTGACCCAAAGAAATTGTGGCCAATGTCTTAATAAACTGGAGGTTCTACCGATGAAGTAATCTAATTAAAAATTTTAATCCATATACTGAACTGGTATGAGATTCTCATCATGATAGACAATCACATAATCCCTTGTTCTCTTAAGATAATTGAGTATATGCTTCACAACTATCCAATGAAATCCTCTAGGATTTAACTAATATCTGCTAACTAAGCCTATTGTGAAATATACATCCGTTGTACAATATAACATTCTATGTCATAAAACAAGGGAGTTGTCTTCATGTTATTTATTCCATTCTATGTCATAAAGCAAGGGAGTTGTCTTCATGTTATACCGGAAGCAAGGGAGTTGTCTTTATGTCATTTATTCCATTCTATGTCATAAGACATTGACATGATACATAGATTCCAAACCTAAAAGGGTAACTAGCCATTTTCTAGAATACATCATTGTACACCTACATAACATATTATTACATACATAATTCAAGATAAGTATATCATTCTATATTTAAATCTCGAAAGAACTTAATTATTAGAATGAATATCAATTTTCCAAAATCTTTGTTATCATAAATTCAGACAAACATACTTGTATTGATGACATTTTGATTTTATATCATTCTCAATGATAAAATGTCATCTACATAACACACCAAGAAAATCATTATATTTCCTGCCTTTCTCTTGCACTGACATGGTTCATTATGACCTTGATCAAAATCAAAACTTTGATTACATGATCAACATAATGTTCTTAGTCCTTAATGCATGCTTAAGTCCATGATTGGACTAATGCATCATGTATATCATAATATCTGGCCTTCAGCGATAAATCTGAAAGTTGAGATATAAAGATATTCACTTCAAAATCGCCATACAAGATAACGTTTGTAACATCAATTTGACAAAACTCATAAACGAGTTGAGCTTCAACAAATACAATATCTATTATACATTGAAGGTCTAGACATTACATCTATGTCTAGCTTTCGCTTGTATATCTTCAATACCCATTACTTTAGGGCTTCTACATGCTTCCATACTCCATTAAAATTAATGGAATCATTTTTCAGATTTTATTGCTTGAAGCCAATGATTTACTTTACATTAATTATAATATTTTGTGCAGCTACTGAGATCTGAATCATGTTCCTTTGAGATGGACTCGAAAGTCTCTCACTTGAACACGAATCTCTATGTTGGTAGTGATCCCCTCCTACTACAATATAGTGATTGTGATCTAGCTTATGTTTCACTAAGATTTTCATATCGGAGTCTCCTAGGGATATTTATTTATCATATGAATGACAACGCTCCCACTACAATTAGGTTGTGTAGTACTAGGAAGTACTTCATTTTTATTCTCTTGACTAACTAGATTCTCACTAACTTTAGGACTTATCTATTACCAACTGGATTGTGTGACATATGCATGTTTGAAAAATTCTTCAAAGTTTGGGTTATGTCTAGATATTCCTATTGGAAATATAGTCTTCTTTCAAGAATACAATGTTTCAAACACTTCCAATTCTTGGTACTATAGAAATAAATAACCCACATTAATTTTTGCATAGCCTATAGTTAGATATCATTTTGATCTACTATCTAGCTTGTCATCATTCTCTTTTAGCACGTGTGCTAAACGTCCACAGATATGAATTTAACATAAACTAGGGTCACGAACATTCCATAATTCTTATGGTATTTCAGGTACTGCCATAAATGATATTAGATTCAAAATACGTCATCTACAAAGCTAATCCTCAAAAGAAAAATAGGCATGTTAAATAACTAAACATATATCTCATCATGTTAAAATAAAACGTTTCTCTTTACTGTTACACAATTCTTTGGGTGACCCAGATGTAACCAACTGGAGTACATTCCTAATATTAACCATGTAGTCTGTGAATGTCATTAAGAGGTATTTACCTATTCGATCAAATCGAAGAGACTTAGTTTGTCTCTCCAATGCCTTCTCGACTTTCGTTATAAACTCTTTGATTTCTCAAAAATTTCAAATTTGAGAAGCATAAGATAAATTCAGTCATGTCTAGAGTGCACATCAATAAAATTGACATTACACCCATCAGCACCCCTCACTTAGACTTTCACTTGTCCACTTAAGCAATATACTCAAACTCTAATGTCATGTGCCACTATGTCCTTCTGTAAAAAAAAAAAAGATTATCGATCATATTCTTATCAATAATGGATTCACTTACGGGTAAGAGTTTAAAAATCTAAAGGCCATGAAGCTTGTCTCTTACTAGTCTTCAAATCGTACAAGATTATATGACCTAGGCATATGTTATAGACATATAGTTGACTTGAGAAACCTTTCACTTCTATAATGTACTATGTATATTGTTATTTACTCCATATCATGTAACAAAAATTTAGAAATAAATGTACCATCTAAAATAGTGTATATGTCTCTATCCAAAGAACAACATACTATCACTCTCATTTAGTTTTCTAATTAGAGTTTATTAATTACAAAGAATTATGAATGTGGTTAGTGATTTCAGTGTCTACACGCCATGCCGTAGTAGAATCATTCACTGATCACTTCTTAATGAGATGTATATTTCAGCTCTTTATGACTAAGAAAACATTTTAGCTAGTTTTGTTGTATCCAATCTTCCCATAATAAAAGCATTTCCCATTAGATCTTGCTAATGAGTAAACTCTAATTAGAGATATTTATTTTCTTCATCTTATATGGGCTAAGCTTAAGCCCAAAAGAAAAGGTGGACTGGATCATGTTTAACACAAACCGTCTTCAAGATTCTCTTAGCTATCTAGAGTTCCTAGTTCAGTTATGCCCAATTAAAAATTTATGTATGTGCTATAGTTTAATCACGAACTAATTAAGGAATCTGCTTAGGTATCCAAGACTATATCGATATGAGTTTCCCCATCGATTTTAGCTATATGAATCTCTATCTAATTAAATAAAAACAACCATAAGGATATGGTCATCAACCATAGTCTCCTTTGCGATCTTAGTATTTAACATTACCCCTTAAAGCATTTTACTGGAGATTAATAATTGTAACAACTTCTATGGAGAATGAATATATTAAAGTTCCAACATATTTGTCATATAATGATACTATGTAACATGGAGCTAAAGCTCAATCTATCTACATAGCCAATATTTAATTTATTCTTCCGCGTGGAACACTAAGAAAGATCTAATGTAGAATTAATTAGGAGTGTACTTAATTAGGAGTGTACTTGCTTCTTTTTACATTCAGATTAAAGTCCTAGCTAATATACATTAATGTCGACAATATTTTCAATAAAGATGTTAATGGGCTCATGAACAATTTTTTAATTACTGAAAAATAATAAAATTTTCAATCATTACAAACACATTCTAATTCAAGCATACATCATAACATGAAAATAAAAAACTCAAAAAATAATATGCAATGTACGCAACGGTATCCTAACTCTTATTAACATGCACGGTGATTCCCCTTTTTCCATTGAAGTAGGGAAGGCCTCATTTCCCACCATGATGTCCTCTTATTGATAGGGATTTTATTGATGCTGACGGTAGCTTACTTACCTAGCCATCCACTTGAGTAGCTAGTCGCCAGAAAGAAAAGAAGCAAGGAGGAAGCGAAGCTGTCTACGAAGCTTTGCTTCCCGCTTAGGCAGAACACCATTTGAAAAATTAGGTAGGATAATCCAATCTAATTAATTACCAATCTGATATTACTACATAGTAATCCTACAATCTACTATTAATATCTAGCAATTAACTAATGTTTAGTTTTGGTCTCTCAAAATAAGTAGTAAGAACCGCTTAGGTTTAGTACTACAAAAATGAGTCAAGTGTATACCACTATTTCACCTTGAGACTTGTGACAAGTGGACAACTCCTGCTTAGGTGGATCATTTTCAGTTATTCACTTATCAAGGTGATCATTACAAAGACTATACATGTAATATCTTATACTTCGAATACCCTCCTTTAGGGAGCTTCCAAGTTTGAAGACAAGGTACCCTAACACCATATTATGATCCAATAATAGAGACTGCGAGTTTCGATTAAGAATCTCGCTCCCACTTGATTTTTTAAATCACGTGAGTTTTTATTACCATGAGTTACTAAGCAACATTAGGTAATTAGTCAACCTAATATTTGACAACCTACTCTAATTAAACAAGCATGCTCAGTTAGTATTAAATTTAAGTTAATATAATTTTATCTAAATTCTAATAATCTCACAATTTAATTAACGACAAACTAAATATCTAGCGAGATTATTGAAGTTAAAAACTACATTTAAATAAAACTAATAACATGCTTTTAGGATTAATCATTTTATACCCTAACGATTATGCTTAATTTTATATTCATTGTGCAATCACAAACGTTTATCCTTTTAGAAACCTAAAGTCACATGCTATCTAAATGTGATGCGTATAAAATAAAATTATCTACGCATGCTTGGTATAAAATATAATAAAACAAAAATAGCAGGGTATAAAAAGATAAATGTTTAAAATATATCCTACCATTGCATAACCCTACCCTACCTAAATTTAAAGTCTAAAAAATAAACTTCAAGATAGGCTGAGATCTAATCGCTGGCACCAAAACCATCTACCACTAGTTTCCACCCTTGATCTCACCGCGTTATGCACCTACTGGCCACCATTGACAGTCACTCATTTCCTCATGAGATTCATCACATTTCAACGAACCAAACCAGAAAAACTGAAAAATTCCCTTCAATCCCCGACACATAAAAATTTAGCCTCGAATTTGGTCTTCTTCATTAGACACAAAACTGTGGGTCTTTAAGTTATCCTTCCAGAGGATTTTGAATCGACTCAATCTGATATCGGATCTGAAAGTAATGATCCAAATACCGATCATGTTTGTGCTGCCACATTCTACGCGGACGCGAGTTTTCATCCATTTTTTTCTATTCTACTTTTGCATCGTTTCGATCTCCACCCAATACGAATAATTACATCATAACAATCTTAACTTTCTCAAAAAAAAATTACAAGGATTTATGAAAATTAAATACGAATTTTATAGGGAAAAACAATATCTTCATAGATTGTCCATCTAATTACATAACCAACAGAAATATACACGTAAAATCTAACTGGTTATACAAGGGGATATCGTAAACAAACAAGATCATGATTAATATTTCATAAGGAATTTCTCGAATAATTTAAAAAACTTTATTCCGATACCAATTGAAGGAATCAACGCATCAGAAAATACTAGATCTTGAAAATTTTGAGAAACAACTTATTTATACGAATTAGAAAAAGTACATTTTGAAGCGTGACGATTGAAATCGAAACTTCATTATCTTCTTTTCTATTACTCAGACCATCAACCAAAATCACAAGCGAATGGGTGCTCTAATAAAATCACATAAAAAGCTAACTCATTTCTTTCTTCTTCCAAAGACAAAAAGTTCGGCCATAGCATATTCAATAATTGAAACAAAAACTGTTTTGGTAGAAAATGGCTCCAAAACAAGAAAAACGTTTTGGCCATAACATGTGTTAATTCATACAAAAAAAAATAAATGTATACAAAAATGACCTTTTAAAAAATACATATCTTCACATGGGATGGATTGCAATATAGTAACCCATTCCAAGTAATGCAATGTGAGCAGACATAAAACACCCAACATACCACGTATATAAGGGAGAACCAATCAAGAAAAATTGAGGAGATCAACACTGTGGCAGAATGGGAAGGAAAGGATCATAGTAGTAGAAGGGATCAGACAACCATACTCAATTCGGTAGTTATAAGGAAACACAACCAATACGGCAGTTAAGGGAAATAAGCTTGATTTGATCACGTTCAGGAAAAATCTCACAAACATGGAAATGATCTCATGAACATGGCCCTATTGTCAAAAATATAGAGGACATGTAGCTGTTTTTCAAGAGGATGGAGGGAATTTCCCTCCTTAGATTAATTCAGCAATATCTTGTAAAAACCTATAAATACAGGCTCAATGTAAACGGCCAATTTTACTAAGAGTGTTATTTTTCTCTAAGGGAAAAAATCCTTTACACAATGGTTGGGAATTTAATTCCCAACTGTATATTTTTTACATATAAATTTTATTAATTAAAATTAAATTAACTAATTTTAATTATTCTTTGGCATTTTAGAATTAAGATTGAGCTAGTTTTGAAATCATTTAGTTGACTATTGGGTATCCAAGTTGAACTTTAAACAAGTCTCGTCACACTGTAATTCAAATTCGAGGCTAGTAAGGGGAGTATAAGGATAAAAATATAATTGGTTACATAATTAATAAACTCTATCGATTAAATCTATAATTAGATTTATTAATTATTAGTTACGATTAACTCCACTATAAAATCGTAATCGAACTCTAAGTGTATTTTATATTACTCGACATACCTATCATTGACCTATTATTCATTACGTAATGCCCCTCTATAATATAGTACTGTGCATAATTAGGTTAATTACTATCGGCATAATATTTAGACACATCTTGTTATTTTTTAAGTTTCAAATTCATTCTATCAGCCCACTGTGATAATTTTCATACTTGACATCTCAAGTAAAATTATCAAATCTCTAGTACTACACCAAAGATACTAAGCGCTTAGTTTACCGTAACCACATAAATGATTATCTAAGAGCTACTTTTTCATTTAATTTAAAATGTCTATAGATTCTACTATTGAGAATCTATGAACTCACTATCTAATAACTTAGTCGTCCAACCTACGAAATATATTGACTCATAAACTCTCATTCTTGATAGATCAAAATAACTAAACTATTAAATATGAACTCATAACTCTCTCAAGATTGAGAGCACTCATAAAATAATAACATTGGATATTGATTTTTATTTTACAGCATTTTATTGAAAATCAGACCATTAGTACTTTCAATGCATTCTAAATACACTAGTACATTAACTAGGTACTCTACTTGGTGACCAAGGTAAGTCACTACACATAATAGAGTTAATGTATTACAGTTTTTTCTTAGTAAAGCGTCAAGCTTCACTAAATTGTGAAATTAAATATTCATAAGGCATAAAGAACTCTTGGTTAAATACATTATTTTCATGAACTAAACTCGATAGGACTTATAAATCAAGTACTATTATGTTTGTAGACCTTTTACAAGAATATATTGTACATAATATAAGAACAAATTATTTATTATTAATCAAAACTAAATGTCTTAATAAATATAATAGAATTTTAATATTTTTAGAACACAATCCTAACAGGATTAGTACTAAATTATCACTAAAGATAAAGTTAGCATAATAATAAGTTGTAGATATCATGGATCAATATTTAATGAGCACTATCATTCTTCACGAGTATTAGTGGTTGTAATAAACTAAGTTTGAGGATCTCATTTTCCTCGAAGAAATTTCAATTGTGACCTTTCTTTTTTACTTACCTAATATTTTATTGCCACAAGTTAAGGTTATTTTCTAAAATCTTATAGGAGTTTTACCAATATTAGCTACTAATCAACCTAGGGAATCAATTGAGTTAGGATCATTAATTCAACAATCGTAATTAGAAAAATATTATCAGCTCGTGTCACTAGCTAATTCTGAAGCTATTGAATTTCCTAATCTTTACTTAATATTGATTATGAAGTTAAGCGTAAAACATAATGACAAAATATCAGATTTTCAACATGAAAATAAAACTTAACATTAATGTTACTGTTCCTAAAAACTGTGTTTTTATTGTATGTGACACATACAACTCGCTACACTTAAAGGTGTGATTATAATGAATGGCTCATACTTACATGTCCAGATTTTTTCTCCTGCATAGATGCCCAAGATTTTTAGTGAATTCGCACACGCATTTGATAAACTCTTTTTATATATCGGTGAACTTTAAAAAATTTAATGAACCCCTATACGTATTTAATGAGTTCCGATTGTAGGAGAGGTATTGTAGAATTTTTCATTATAAATTTATTATGGATGTTTCCTACAGTTAAAGGTGTGATATTTATAATTACTTTTAAAATGGGGAAAAAAAAAGAATGAAGGTCCAATTAGAAGGAAGTCAAAAGTTTTTTAAGATGAAATTAGATATTTTCAACGTTTGAAAGAATGTCCCCATTATTTTATAGACCAATATTTATAATTTGATTTTGTTTTTACTAAGTGCACATATTACATGCATTTCTTTTTTCTGTATTTTTGTTCTCTTTGACCAAGAAAATTTCTCCACAACACCTGCCTACCTAATCAAGGTATTATTCGATGATTAATTAACAAAAAGTACATTAATAATACTTAATTATTTTTTAATCAGCCAAGTCCGTTGTTGTTTCTTAATTTCTCTTTTGAGCTTATAGATCACTTTTGTGGATAAAATATTCATTCCACATGCTTTCGACCATATTTTCTAATATGAATATTGATTTTATTTAATACTTTTATAGATTAATTCTTTATTTCCACGTCTTTTCAACCCTAACATTTTAGCTGAACATGACCGCAGATTTATTTAATCATATTCCATAAATTTATCTAATTGAGACAACTGTACATTTTACTTTTTAATTAATGAGATGAGTTAACACAATTATTTAATTAAACTCTCATAATCAAATTAAAGAGAATGTGAGTTTGAGTGACTGTGATCTTAAATACACATGTATTGTAAGATCATCCACAAAAGTAATAGTTTTACTTGAAGCAACACCCTGGAGTTATGTGTTGTTATGAATAAAAAGTAGGAGAATTTTAATGTACAAATTCCAATTTGATTATTTTAAGTAAAACTCAAACACTTCAAATTATGTAAGGCTGACTTAATAAATAATTATCATTAATTATGTGATAATTAAGAATATGAGTCTGCTTATGAAAATATATTATATATTCTCTGTCCTAGGAGGGGATTAGCTGAAAGAGAGGATAATGAAATGGTATTCAACCAATACTACATTCCCAGCATATTTATTGTTTAAACTGCGACAATATTTATATGGACCAAATGGATTACTGATTCTCTAAATTTGAATCTAAATGAGTCTAATTTTTCAGATTAAATCTTCAAAATAATGTAAATGTTACAACCAGAGATATCAGATGGATTGATCATTTCAGATTCTAGCGTCTAACAGTTATATTATTTGAGCGTTTAGTTATATATGAAGTGAGATTTCATTTAAAAGAATTATATTTGTCCCCATGTAGAACTTCTCTCTAATAAAATTGAATATATGAGATACAATATTAATCATCAGAGTGTACTTTACCATGACGTGGATAAGTTAATTGTGAGTGAGAAAATTATTTTAAGAGGACTCCTTAATTTTGTAATAAAATCTGATTTATTTTTTTCTGTTAAAAACACGAGGGGTGAGAGAATCTCAAAACTGTCACGTGAAAAATGCGAGGTCTGAAACCGCAGTAAATTAATATTTGCGTTCCCAAATATTGCACGCATTAGTAATGTGACAAAATCCGTGGGGTGCATATCTGATATGATCATCCTGTTATGATGTGTGGCGCAGATTAGATTAGCGTGGGACACATCAGATCTCACAATCAAGGATAGTTTAAATCCTGATAACGACATGTCTTATTCCTTTGACCAAACATTTATAGTTTCAGTTTTTCACTTCATAATTTTTTAATGTGAATGTCGACTGTCTTTTTGCTTAGCATTCAACTGTCTTCTATATCTCATTCAACTAACACCATCTCCAATCAAAATGATATTCCAAGAGTAATTCTGTCTGTGCTGAGGTTTTCTCCTATCACTCTACTTCCATTTCTTCTCCTTTCTTTGTAACGATTATTTCTCTACCTAAATTAAGATCTATAATAATTTTTCATCTACCTAGAACTAAAACTATGATGATTTTCTTCCATAAATCTAGATTTGTGATGTTTTCCTTGAGTAGTATTTGTTTCATAGGTATGTTTTATAGATCTAACCTTGATGTACAAGTTTTAGGACAATGACAGCACAAACCAAAGATAACATAGGCTTGGAGTTTGAATTGGAGCGAACTATTCTTTTATTTCTCACATTTTACTTACACAAGGGGGTATTTATACACATTTTACAACCACAAATCAATAATGTAACCATTTACTGCCATCATCAAGACAACCAACACTTACCACAAACAATACAACTAACTCGTACTACCATTAATATTCTGAAAAGTTTAACACTCTCCCTCAAGTTGATGCATAGATATCATGCATATTCAGCTTGACAATAAACTTTATGAATACTTGATTTGAGACTGCTTTGGTGAGGATGTCAGCTAGCTGATCTTTTGATCAAATTTTGGGCAACTCCAAAATTTTATTTTCTATCTTTTCCTTAATGAAGAATCTCTCAACTTCAACACGCTTTGTACGATCATGTTGAATCAGATTATGAGCAATATCATATGGCACATGCTGCTTTGTTGTCGCAATATAGGTGAATGGGTTGTTTTGGTGGATAGCCAAATTCTGGAAGAGAAGTCTTATCCTCAATGCTTCACAAAGGGCAATGGTCATACCTCGATATTCTGCCTCCGCACTTGAACGAGCAACAACATTTTATTTTTTACTTCCCCATGTGACAAGATTTCTTCCTACAAAGGTGAAGTAACATGAAGTAGACCTTCTATCATCTATTGATCAAGTCCAATCAGCATCAGTATACGTTTTCACTCTGATATTCTGTATTTTTTTTTTTGTAAACAACCATTGCCTACATGAGAAAATGAACAAAATAGTTTATAGGAGGGTAGAATAGGGATAATATGTGTTTTATGGATAAATTGATCAAATAAGTAAAGAGGAAAAATTTTAAGGCCCATTGACGACTAACGAGTAAACTAACACTACAAGAAACAAGGGCTCAAAAAGTCATCGTGAAAGTCTTTCGCGACAAACAAAAATTCATCGTGAACTTCGTCGCTTTTTTTTCGTCAGCGAAAGTCTTTCGCGATGACTTTTTGGAGTCGTCGCGTTAGACTTTTGCGAGGAAATAAAAACTGGTCGTGAAAGCCTTTCGCGACCAAAATATATATTAGCCGCGAAAACCCTTTCACGACCAAAATAAATATTGGTTGCGAAAATCCTTTCGCGACCAAAATAAATATTGCTCGCGAAAACCCTTCCGCGACCAACAATAAAGATTGTCGCCAAACCCTTTCGCGACTAAAAAAAGTTGGTCGCCAAAGGTTTTTCGCGACAAAAAAAAAATTGTTTCAAAAACCTTTTGCCACCAATTTTTTTTGTCACAAAATGTTTTTGGCGACCAAATTTTGCATTACAAAAATGCTGCAACAATAAATAATATCACCTGTAATAGCAATTAACATCATCATAAAGTTTATCAAACCCAAAATTTTCTAAGAAATACATATACATATCATTAATATAATAGTTCATTACAAAATTTCTAAATCATAATTCATTATAGGATTTGATTCACAAATGTATCCAAAGAAAAATAAAGAAGAGAGTATTTAAAGTTTGATGTTAACTACAAAGCTTAACAAATATTCTATAGCTTATGTTTCTATTGTTGAGTCATCATAGGAGATGGAAAACCGTTTTGACGAGCCCAACCAAGTGAACTTTGTAGTTGACTCTTCATCGGCTTGATTTGTTTTTTTTGGTTCTATATTTTCAACTCCAACTCGACTCTTTTTCTTGGAAGATGTCGGTGGGGCTCCATGTCCAAGACCTTTATTTCGCCTGAGAACTTCTTCAACTATCTCTTCTTCAGAGCGAGGTGTGGCATCCTCAGTGATAGGCTCATCTCGCAAAACACACATGTGTTCCTGTGTAACATCACAATGAGTCAAGCTTTAAATTAAAACTAACACTATTGGAGCATCAATTAGAAAGTATTCAAACATC
>QANY01011217.1:384725-443919 GCA_003255025.1 Datisca glomerata | reverse complement strand
ACACCCACACACCCACACACCCACACACCCACATTGAAACTAACACTATTATCAAGACAAGGAGCATCAATTCAAAAGATATTCAAAAATCATCTAACACGCTCAGATGCAAAGTGATAACCCCCACCCCACCCTCCACCCCCACACACATTGAAAGTAACACTATTGTCAAGATAAAGAATATCAATTCAGAAGATATTTAAGAGGGGTTACTCACATATCTTTCGTGAGCCATATCATTCTACCAACCTTTTGTAGCACTGAAATACGTGTTGTAAAACATTTCAATTCGAGTAGGCGCTACCCCAGTTGAAGATTCCTATCCAAAATGAAACAAAATTTGAGTAATTAATTATTATATTTTAAACATTATTAAGCGTACTGAAATAATATTTTGATTCAGTTGACGAAATCGATAATCAAGAAATGATACATTCACATGCAGCCTATCAATTATAACTGTCAAGAATTCTTCAGGCACATTGGACCAACGGTCATATTGAAGTGGTATGACTTGTAATATGAGGGCACCAATCTCAAGGTTGAGTTGGACGGTCCACTTTCCAACAAGTCTAACAACACCAGGAGGAGGAGTATCGATTGGTAATTTTCTGAACTGGTCACTAACCTCTCCAACTCAATCCCTCTTGTTGGCCCGCGAAACCTTCTCGCACTCCCCGAAGAAGATGAAGCCCCTACAAAAAAATAAAAGAATAAGAAACCATTATATTACAAAGTGTATATACCAGAATGGGAACCATCTTCTTCAGTAGAATATCCTACAGCAGTATCTAGATTCGGAAGAGGAGTATTTCTTCCGGAAAACATTATTAACCTGCATAAAGATAAGTGGCATGAAAGAAGATCATAAACAAGTTATTGCTTACAAAATAAATTAAAGCAAATTTAAGAAGAAATGAATGAATATTTTACGCTAACAGGCTCACCGTTATTTTAAAATTCAATCTATATCATCATCACTTGGTATATTATCACTTGAATCATCATCATAATTAACCAAAGTGTCATCTTCATTGTCATCATCATCAATAAAATCAATATCTTCAATATTTCTATCTCCTACTCCAATAACATTTGCATCTATTTCAGAAGGTTCCACATCATGCCTGCAAAATTACATTGTTTCTGACTCATCTAGATAGATAGATGGCAAAGTTATTTCAGTAGACCCTATGACTTCATCTTGTTCTATCTCTGGTTTTATCTCAGGAACATCCCGTAAATGTCTATGTTGAACCTTTTGCATCACTTTCCAATTGACTCCAAATTTGCAATCATCAACATAGAAGATTTGTTGTGCTTACGATGCGAGAATAAAAGGCTCATTTTCATACCAAGTTTGGATCACATTTACGCAAGTGGAACCAATATCTCTCTTCACTCTATTACTTTTTGCATTCGTGTCAAACCATTCACATCTAAATAATATAACTTTTCTTTCTTGTACATACTGTATCTCAATCACTTCTTTTAACCTACCAAAAATTCAGTCTCTTCTCCATCATGTTCTCCTGAAACTACTAAGCCACTATTTTGGGCTGTCCGATGATGATCACGATATATATTATGGTATCGAATGCCATAGACAATACAACCACAATATCACCTCACACGATTATCTGGACCAAATGCTAAAGCATATAAATCATCAGTAGCTTCTAATGACCCTTGATGGCGCAACTCAATGATCTAATAAAAATAACAAAAGTATTACTTCCGTACTAATTTTAATGATATATATGTATAGTCAAATATGTACACATACCCGATTTCTAAACCATTCAGGAAATTGGTTTCGATGTCTTGAACTTAAGTCAACCCGACTAACTCTGTTTAGTTCTCTCATGTGCTCTCTGCACATATTAATCATTTTATTTTAATGATTTGTGACATAAAAACAACCATTGAAAATTAGACTTAATCATGTTATTGATATACTTACACTAAGTAAGGTTGTAGCTCATCGTAATTATTCAGCACGTACCATTGGGCAATCTCTAATTCTTGTTTAGAAAGCTAAACTATTTCTTAGCACCAGTTGGATGAGCTCGTTGAGTGAAGACAGCTACTGACCCCTCATGTAGTTTGTCAAAGTACTCATCATCATTCCTCTCATGCCGCGTGAATTTGGTTTCAACACCACGGAGATACAATGAGTTAAAATTCAACACCTCATTAGCAATGTAAGCTTCTGCAATCGAACCCTCTAGACGAGCTTTGTTTCTAACATATTGTTTGAGTGTACGCAAACTCCCGTCATATGACAGCAATTACATTGTGCATGAAATATTTGATGTGTAAGTAAAGGAAATGTTGAGAGATATACCTTTTAATTGGGTACATCCAACTATAATTAACAGGACCACACAATTTCGCTTCTTGCGGTGAATGAACTGCCAAATGTACCATAACATCAAAGAAAGCTGGGGGGAATATCCTTTCTAAGTTACACAGGATCAAACTGATTCTGTCTCTAAGAATATATCTAAGTCCTTAGTGTTTAGTGTTTTCGAGCACAATTCTTTGAAGTAATTAGACAACTCAACCAAAGCAGTGCACACATCCTTACCCAATAAACCACGAGTCTCAACCGGTAAAAGTCTTTGAAGTAAAACATGACAATCATGACTTTTCAATCCTGAAACCTTACCCTCATCTTGGTTGATACATCGTGATATGTTTGCTACGAATCCATCTAGAAACTTGATTGACTTTAAGAAACCACAAAACTTTCTTCTCTCACCTGTTGTCAATGTGTAACATGCAGGTGGTTTAAAATATTTGTTACATTTCAGTTCAAGGTGTAGTTCTTTTCTTATATTCATGTCGGCTACGTCCAATCAAGCTTTGTAAGTGTCTTTTACTTTACCTTCTATATTCAATAATCTACCTAATATATTATCTCAAATATTTTTCTCAATATGCATGACATCCAATTTGTCCCTGAGTTTCAACTTACACCGATATGGAAGTTGAAAAAATACACCTTTCTTAGTCCAATTAAGACCATCTAAATGACGCTTTCTTTTTTTGTCTAACTTAGTTGGGTTTTTGCCAAACTTGACAAATTGAATTTGATCTCATTGCCTCAATGTATCTTCTCCTGTCAACTTTCTTGGTGCACTACGAAACTCTTGTTTACTGTCATGCAATCTACTCATCCACCACATATGATTCCATGTCACATGTAACATATTTTACTTCGCAACCTCAACGAAGATGCATGTTCATTGCAAACAGGACATGCCAAGTACCTTTTTGTACTCCAACCAGACAAATCTCCATATGCTGGAAAGTCATTAATTGTCCACAACACAACAGCATGCATAGTAAATGATTGCCCAGAAATAACATCAAATGCTTCCACCCCATCCCACAGTTGTTTTAACTCACCTATCAATGGCTACAAATACACATCAATATCTTTACTGGGTGATCTTGGACCAGAAATTAGTAACGGCATCATAAAGAACGGTTCTTTCATACACTTTCATGGAGGAAAGTTATAAGGTATTAATATGACTGGCCACATGCTATATGAGTTGCTGATATTTCCAAATGGATTAAATCCATCTGTTGCAAGTCTTAATCTTACATTTCGAGCAAATTCTGCAAACCAACTATATTGCTTATCAAAATCCTTCAAACCTTCTAAATCAGCAGGATGCCTCAATACACCTTCAACATTGACACGTTTCTCCTTGTGCCATCTCATATCGGACGATGTGTCTTTTAACTTGAACAATCTTTGAAGTCTGCGTATAACAGGAAAGTGACGCAAAACTTTTTGGGGAACTTTCTTACCCTTCCCATCATCCATTTTATATCTTGGTTCACCACATTCAGAACATTTATATTTTCCTTCATTCTCTTTCCAAAATAAAGTACAATCATATTTACAAGAACGAATGGTGTCATATCCCAACAATAAATCTCTTAAATTTTTTTTGGCTTCATAGTAAGAGGCTGGAATTTTTTAGTCTACTAGATGAGAACCATTTAAAACTTCAAGTAATTGGTCAAATGACTTATTGCTCCAATGATTAAGCACTTTGATATGAATCAACTTCACAATAAAAGATAGTGAAGTATAGTTTTGACAACCAGGATAAAGTTCTTCTTCGACTTCACTAAACAAATACTAAATCTATCATCTAACATCTTTGCATTTAGATTTATTCTATCAGTATTATCCTCTCCAACTCGTTCACCATTCACCTTCATGCCAACAAAATCACATATGGTATCTAACATTTCTCTCATCTCATCACCATCATCAACATCATCATCAACATCATCATCACCATCAAGGTGAGATGTAGTACTATTTATCTCCATATTTGGTGAATGGTGATATCTTTGTATCTCTTCACCATGAAACACCCAATGAACATAGCTCAATGCCATTTCATATTGGCACAAATGCATTTTAACTTCTATTAAAGATAATTGTTTTGAATTAAAACATTTTTTACATGGACAACGAGTTTTCATACTCATTGGACAATCTATTAGGATTTTTTATTCAGCTTTTGTCCATTTTATAACTCTGTAAATTAAATAACTATTTAGAGGAACTCTTAACAAAAGATCCCTAAATTAAAGATATTAAAATAAAAAGTTAATTTAGAGGGAAACAGAAATCAGAAACAAAGATGATTCAAGTGCATAATATAATAAAATAGTTATTATAGAAGGGTTCTGTATCTTTAGCGATGAACAAGGTAGCTCGTCGACAAAAGATGACTTTTCCCAACCAAGTAATGAAAAAGAAATGTAAGGAATATGAATATTTGTTATATTTTGCATGATTAGTTTTCGTGATTTTTCATCTGCATATATTATAAATGTTTCAATCTTATGATCAAAATGTAATTGCATCTCAAAGTTTCATAAATAACTACCATTACAAAGGAAATAATATATCTCTAAACTAAACTCATCAGTCTAAATTCACATATTAGTGTTCATCTTCAAATCAAATTAAAATCGAAACTAGAACTATCTTTTAAACAAACAAAAAAGAACCATAGAAAGCCAACAAAACATTTACACAGAGCAGTAGAAAGATAATGATTGCAAGAAAAACACAATTAATAGAACAATAACTCCTCGAATAGAATAACAAAAAACACGGTAGGCTACTCCATAATACAATAGAAGAAGAATGGCCACAAAACCAGCCCTCAACGATTTTGAGTAGCTGCATTTTACAACAGAGCAATCAAAAAACAGCAGGAATCCCCAAAACTAAAGCCAAATCCAAATTCTAGCAAATTAACCCAATCTCCAAAACTATATAAATGAATTACTTAAGAAAAGAATAACATCATAACTGGACAGTGAACTAATTTCCTAAATCCCCCCCCCCCCCCCCAAGAACATTTTTGAGAGAGAGAAATTGGCAAACAAACAGAACAAGTAAAATGACTAAACTAATCTGAATATTATAAGAGGTGATCTATAGTTTTAATTGAAACAGGACAAGTAACAGAGAAGATATCAAAGGGTTTCCAAAAAGAGAAGAGAAAGAGCTCGCAAAAAGAGAAGAGCAAGATCACTGGTTCAATGCAACACGGGAAAATCAAAGATTAAAGGAGAAAGGACTCACTACTCACCGCCGGGGTGAGGCGAACTAAGGTCGCTCGTGAGGGCTCGCCGTGTGATGGATTGAACTGCTTGTTGGGTGGGGGAGCTCGAAAGATTTATTGATATTGTTAAATGGCATCGTTTTATAGGTAGTATATAGTGACGAAACTTTTATTTCCTCGATAAAAGTATGACTCTATAGCGACGAAATGTTTTTCGCTAAAGCCATAAATTTTAGCGACGAAATTCTAATATTTGTCGGCAAAAACTAAAGAAAAATTGGTTCGGCCTCTTCTGTTTTCTCAAGTAAAATATCAGGGTCTTTGGCGACCAACATATGACACTTTTAACCACGAAATTAACTTCATGGCTAAAAGTTTGGTATCTAAAAGAGGCTTTTCTTGTAGTTTAAGTTTGAAAATTATAATAGATGACCCTCTTTATTAAATAATATGTAATGATGGCCATTAATTTATTTAGTTACAAAAATGACCCTATTGAAGTCATTTTTTTATTTTTAATGAACCTACTTTTTTACCTTAATAACTAATTTTCCGTTGAAAAAAAAAACCACGTCCATCTTCTCCAACCTTCATCATATACATAATTTGGTTACATTTTCAACCTCCATAAACAGTTGAAAGATTTCAAGATTTCTCACAATTCAACCTCCATAAATAGCTGAAAGATTTCAAGATTTCTCACAATTCAACCTCCTATTCCAAAACATTAATAGCAAAGTAATATTGGAGACTCCAAATTGAAGCTAAAAGGGAATCCATAATTAAGTATCGACTCCATTTTTTCTTTCCTCCCCTTGAATCAGTGTCTCCTCTGATGATCTTCAATTGTATGCTTCAGTTAAACTCTGTCTAGAGAGAGGGAATGAACGATCAATGATTTCATATTTTTTGAATTGACCTTTAATATGTGGCTCTCTCTCTCCTCTCTCTCTCTCTCTCTCTATCTCTCTCTCTCTCTCTCGCTCTCTCGCTCTCGTATTGACCTTGGGCATGTGATATATTAATCTTATTTTAATATATTAAACTTGTCATTTTAGCTACGTTAAGGCAGATAAGCCTCATAATTGTAAATCTTGAGCATGTGGATAAATCAATCTTATTTTATTATATTAAACTTGTCTTTGTTGTATGTTGAGGCAAGTAAGCCTCATAAGTATCAAATCTAGTTATTAATTATTTTATATTTTCATGTGAAATAGTATAATCTATCAATATAAGACTCATATTTATTAGATGTGATCATTGTGAGTGCATATATAATGGGTTTCATCTATATTAAATTGATCAAATATAAAGAGAATCTTTGGTGATCAAATTGAAGCAATTGTGTTTGTTTTGAAGTGGAATGTATACAGTAACTCTCAAAATTCATGTCTTCTTCTCCTTATATCCATATATCCATATGTAATAGACATATTTTATTTTTAGTGAAGTTGAGCATTTATAATTTGTAGTATTCTCTGTTTTTTTACAGGTGTTAATCACTATTGTATAATGGGCATTGGAATGTCACCAAACAATTTGTTGATTATAAATTGAAACCATTTGATGGATGACGACTCAAACTATTATGATTTGATTAGATTGTTGGTGTTAGAGATTGATTTGGAAGCTTAAGATATTCAATTATATGTCAATTTAGATTATGATGGTTTGGAGAGTAATCATTACAATTCTATATATTTTGATAAAACGTTATCAATCAAAGACAAAGAAAAGGTTTATTATACTACGTGAATCTGGGAAAAGTGCTAAATAATTAAGAGTTCATAATGCATACTAATCGATTCAAACAATTAGAGATGTTTTAGCGGCCAAATGTATGAGAACTCGCATGTGGTAATTTCTTAGCTTAAAAGTGGAGACAATTTTACCAATCTATTAATCGTGCAATGTGATAATTGTTGGCTTTTAAATTACATATTAGTTTTAATTTCACCATCTTCTTTGACAGTGTTGTAAAAATATATTAACCTACAAAATTAGGCGTCAAGCTAAGACCTAGAAGGAGGAGACTTCTAACTGCTGGCAAAAAAATAGGGTGAAATGTGATTTGTGTATTCGTTTTGGTTACAATAATTAGACGTGCAAGAAATCCAAAAAACTAGTTACTAGTTATTGTCATTGATAATCTTGTTTAATAATTTTCTATATTGTCCTGAAAATAGAAAAATATTACATAGTGGAGCACTAAAATACATATTGTTTCTTGGACAGAGCAAAAAATTGAGTAGTTAGTAATATGTTTACAAGTTAAAAATACTATTACCTATTGATTCTGTAGATGCAACATACTTTGGTGAATATCAATTCTGACATTGATAATCTTGTGTTTCCATTTTTATTTTGTTTTGAAAATAAGAAAATTTATCTAGTGAAACAATTAATTTTTTGTTGATCCTAAGCAAAAAAAGTTTGTGTGGTTATTAACCAATAGATACTGCAGTTGCGGCATACGGTGATAAATATCAGTTCTACAATTCTAAACAACCAAATCTGAATCATATGAATACTTGTCTAACTAGTATAAACTATACTCCTTGAGTCAAAGTAAAATTGGAACAAATAGTTACAACTAATATGAATACATTCAATGATGTTCATATTTCTTTTTGAATCAACGATTTCTATTCCTATAATTTTCTAAATAATAAAATATTAGTTACAGTACTTCAATTCAATGAACAAACTCAGACCAACATAATTACAGAAAAAATATAACAGTTTAATAATGTATGTTTTACATTCATGATCGTATTCGTGACTTTTATAATTAGATATGTGCTTCATCTTCTATAAGCAGCCCATGACTTTCTTGACTTTGGCTTTGTTCTCTCAATGCCAAACTTTATTATATTACCCTCAAGGTTGAATAGAACTTCGTCATCTCGATTATGCTTGCATTGTCTTCTTAGAAAATGTATCATAAGTTGTGATCGGAGCTTGCTCACCTTCAAGTCGAGCAAGTCATCAGTACAGCTTTCTCTAAACTTTTTCACTTGGATAGGATTCAGAGATTTTCTTAAGCAAAATTAGTAGAAAACAATGCGTTGCAAAGAAGTCCATTGTCTTCTTGGGATCAACATTGTCCATTCCTGCAATTTTGCAAATAATATCCACTTACTTATAATAATTTCATTCATGTGTAAATTCATCATTCAGAACCAAAGGAATTACAGGATAATGTATTACTAGTTATAACAATTATTTATTTTTAATATGAGTAAGCAATGTAAACATATTATTGACAACATGTTAACTATATGTTTATTAGTTATACAATCATATAATGCAGTTTACACACACTATTACAGAAATGACATTTAGAATAATGAGAATCAACATTGAGAACCATTATTTATAACATTACAGAGTCAATAGTGATAGAACCATAATTCATAATCATTAATAGAACCATTTCTATATGTCCGAATGTTAATAATAAATTATGACAATATGTTAATAATAAGTCTTACCATTTTTATAATTATATAAGTATCTCATTTTGTGTCAGTATCGGCTCATGATTTTCTCTAAGTTGGCTTCCTCGTTCACTTTTTTTGGATTCATCAATACTTCCTTTCTCAAGTTCTTCACTTTCAATTTAATGAAACGATATTTACTAATATACATATAACATTTATACAATTTTAATATTAGTAAATACACATTGTAATCTATTATTTATTACCTCATTACTTACGGTGCCCTCAGTTGTACTATGCATATAACCCTCAGATGATTCTTTCTCAGAGTCTGATATTCGAACTGTTGTTTCTTTTGATTTTTTTCGCTTTGCTTTTGAAGAAGTGGCCTAATTTGTACCCTTACGCTACATGTTATTTTCTATGGTTGCTCTTCCTGCTATAGAATTTCGGTTTATAAGAAATCTAATGTAAAATATTATTTACCGAATGTAAAGTTTATATTTACATATCATGTAAGCAAAATTAATATATTTACAACTATTTTGTATATCAAGCTACATTGTGATGAACATTAAATCTTATATATTTACATGTCATTTGTTCTTCTTTTTGAAGATGAAAACGGATCAATTCTTGTTTTCTTTGCTTTCCTTGGAGATTTTTTCCTCGGAACTTTCTTCTTCGTTGCTTTTTTCATTTTCCTTGCTACATATTTCAATTGCATACATGATTTATGTTATCAGTAAAAAGTAAGCAACAACTTTGTTTAAAACTTAAGAAAAGTCATAAAGAATCTTACAATGCAAATATGCTGTCTACAAGTATTACTTAAGAATACCGTCAACATTGTTTTCACCACTTGTGTAAACATTATGTTTACAAGAAAACTCCTTAAAATACAAAGATTATTTGAAACTTTTAGAAGGCTCAATGTTCAAAAGACACGCATGTCCTTTACCTGTGTCTTTTTGCCTTAAATGTAATATATTTTATATTTAATTTTTTGACCAATTTTTAAAAGCAAACTCTGAAGAGAGAGATTGAAAAACCGACAAATTGAAAAATCATGACTTCTAAACGAATTTATTCTGTTGGAATCCGCGCGGTGGAAGGGGTGGTGTTGTTGTAAAAAAAATTATAAAATGATAAACGGTCTCATAATCACAGATCTCAAAAATTAAAATTTTTTAACTAAAAATATATTTTTCAGATTAGATCCATTTGTATTTATATATTAAATCGAACACGTACATTGATATAAAATATACCTCTTGAAGTCAATCAAGCGTTCTTGAAATACAACGATCTTGCTATCTCAAAAACGATAGATTTCGGATCCACACTGCGATCTTTCAAACCAAAACTCAAACACACTAGGACGTATATGGGCACGTAGAATATATCAAGAACATTTTTCTGTCTCTAAAAGTACTCAGCATATGAGATCTAAATATTTTCGAGAATGATTAATTTGTGAGGCAAAATTCTGATAGAAAAATAATTAAAAGCTCTTCACAGAGCTTTTTTATTAACTTTTAAAATCAGAGAGTTTCACCATTGTTTTCAACTGTGTTCTTAGCACACTAAAGTCAATAGAATAATATCAAAATATTTTTTAAATGATGACATATAAGATTTTTTAGGGATAAAATAATAAATTAAATAGAATTATGCAATTTAAGTAGGACTCACTATAATTTTACAACATTGTAGTGTCACACGAGATTGCAGTGTGCCGTGAGGAGTCACAGTGCCTCATGGCACTGTAGTTTCACTGCACCACTATAGTGTGAGGAGGCACTAGAGTGTGCCACGTCCCACTGTAGTGTCACGTGGCACAACAGTAGTCCATGTCAATCTCTCATTCAAAATCAGTGATTGACATGTGCAGTCCAACAAGCCACGTGGTACTTTCTGCAAATTTATTATTTATTTTAATCTGTAAAAAAATTTAGATATCAGTTAATTCAAAATTAACTTATGTGATCTCTCAATCAATTATCTTAATATTTTATCAACAGATTAGATGAACCAAATCAAATCATTATCTCATAATAATTTAATATTATTCAATTTTATAAATCAAATAGTTTGTCTGACATATCGATTAACACAAAATTAATCGATATTATTATTTAATGATAATTTTTAAATATTATATTAAATAATTATTAAATCTTAATTAATTAATCATACATAATTATCACATAATTATATACTTACCGCAGAAATACAATTCTTTTTGCAAGTCAGTCCTTTTTTATGTCATGAAATATTCACATTCTAAACTGTGTAGTACAGAGGTGACTTGGAGACCATGAACTTATAATCCTAAGCTCCATTAAACTAGATTATTAATTAAATTTTGTAATTAAATAATCTTATTTATTATTTCAATTATTACTCTACTACAAATATGAAATTGCACTCTTAGATATTACAGAATAAGAGTATTCTCGTGTAGTCCATTGATATAATCATTTCATGTACTTCTTTCCTCTAATTATTGGTTCGTAAATTAGAGCTGGTAAAAATTATCGTTTTACCCTTCTAATTATCTCTTGATCATTAAGTACCATTAATTCACCAGTGAATGCTTAATTTATAATCGTATATAAATTTGAGCACAATAACCATTGAGTTTCTGAATTAACACTTAAGAGAACCAATATACGATCCGATAGGAAAACTTACAAGATCATATTCCCAGCCATCCATGTCACTTAATCTCCAAAATAAAAGTCGCTAATCAGTTTTACAAACAAACCTTAATGAGTGAATCAAAAGATCCAGTAGATATGCATAGGAGTTCATAACTACTCAAGATTCAGACTTATCTATATATATCAATCAGTTTTGATGGGTATTAAATCTTTATGATAAACGGTATAAAGATATTAATCCACATTGGTCATATCATATATAATCTAATTATGTAGAATACATTCACTAATATGTATATCCACATCCATGATCTAGATCTTGATCACATGCATTCATAATACTTAGTAAACCGCACTATCAACCATTCATTAAAGATGTCATACTTTAATATGTTGCAGACTATTTTATTCATTATCTATTATATTAATCATCTCATACTTATACAAGGTCATAGCCTCATTCATGAATGTGAAATTTTCAAATATTATATATAAATTATTCAACAATAATTCAAAAGAACATTTATAAGAAAAATGTAATTTCATTAACTTTATATTAAAAATGTCTAAACACATGCTTTGAGTGAACTATGCCCAACAATCTTTTGCCTTAAAGAAAATTTGGCATTTCTCCAACCCCATATTACGCACATGACCCTCAAATGACTTTGCAGGAAGTGTTTTCGTAAAAGGATCAGCTAGGTTCAGATCTAACATTATCTTCATAACAGTCACATCTCCTCAATGCATGATCTCTCTTACAAGATGATATTTTCTCCCAATGTGCTTTCCCCTCTTGTGACTCATTGGTTCTTTGGAATTAGCTACCGCCCCACTGTTGTCACATTACAGGATCAGTGGATTGTCTATATCTAAAACTACTTCTGGTACAATATAGAACTTTCTAAGCCACACCGCTTCATTCGCATATTTACAAACCGCTATATATTCGGCTTTCATTGTGGAATCTGTAATATTGGATTATTTAATACTTCTTCAGACTACAGCTCCACCTAGGGTGAATACTGATCTAGACATCGACTTTCGACTGTCTCTATCTGATTGAAAATCAAAATCAGTATATTCAGTGGGGTTCACATCTCAACCTAAATAAACAAGCATACAATTTCTTATTCTCTGAAGATACTTGAGAATGTGCTTTACTACAATCCAATGTTCTAAACAAGGATTTGATAGATAACGACTAACAATTTTTCCTGCATGACAGATGTTTGGTCTCACACACAACATTGCATATATGAGACTACCAATAGATGACACATAAGGAACCTTTCTCATATCATTTTCCTCCCCATGTGTCTTACGACACTGCTCCTTGAAAAGGATAATTTCATGTCTGGTCGGTACTTGATCTTTCTTGAAATTTTTCATAGAGAATATCCCTAGCACTTTATCAATATAAGATACCTGAGAAAGTGCCGAAAGCTTGTTCTTTCTATCCCTTAGAATTTGGATGCCTAAAACGTAGCCCGCCTCTCCAAATCCTTCATTTGGAACTTCTCAGATAACCACTTCTTTACTTTGGACAAAAATTTTACATCATCTCAATGAGTAGAATAACATCTATATAAAGAACTAAGAAAACCACTATCTTATCTTTGATGTATTTATAAACACAGGCTTCATCAATAATTTTTTGAAACCAGACGATTTAATAATTTCAACAAAGGTAAGATTCCAAGATCTAGGTGTTTACTTTAATCAATAAATAGATTTAAGCAGCTTGTATACTTTCTGATCTTATTCCTTTTTCACGAACACTTCTAGTTGCATTATATAAATGCTTTCTTCAATATAACCGTTCAAAAAACTTGTATTGACATCTTGCATATTTCATAGTCTAAATTGGTAGCTATGGATAAAACGATGTGAATGGATTTTAGCATGACAAAATGAGAGGATGTCTTTTCATAATCGACTCATTCCCTTTGCATGTATAGCCTTTGGCTACCAACCGTGCCTTGAAAGTCTCTTATTTCTCATCTGCACATCTTTTCTTCTTCAAGATCCATTTACATCCAATGAGACTGACATCTTCAGGTGGATCTACAAGTTTCCATATAAAATTAGAATATATCGATTCCATTTCTTGGTTCATGGAATCTTGTCATCTCTCCTTTTGAGAATCTTCCATCCCTTCTTTAAAGTTTAATGGATCGTCCTTATCCATGTCACACACTAAGACATGTGCCTCTAGTTCATAGAGAATAGTTTATCTTACAACCCATCTACTACAACGTTGCACCGAGGTTTCCTGAACTAGAACAATGGTTTCTATGGTTTGTCATTTATCAGTAATGATGAAGGTGATCTCATCTCATCGGATGCTAATTCTTCGAGAACTACTTTACTCTGAGGTTTATATTTTTTCATATAGTCAGTCATGTTCAAAGAAAATGACATTTGTCGATATAAACATTTTTTATCCTTGTGACTATAAAAGTACTCACCTCTTGTTTCTAGAGCATAGCCAACAAACAGATATATTTCAGACATTGAGTCTAACTTTCCAATTTTGGGTCTAAGAACGTGAGCTGAACACCTTTATATACAGAAATGATGCAAACTAGGTTTGGAGCTATTCTATAACTCTAAAGGTGTATTGCTTACCAACTTAGAAGGCACTACATTCAAAATGTACATTGCTGTTTGAAGTGCATATCCCCAGAATGTGAGCGGTAGTGATGAATAGCTTAACATTGACCTAATCATATCGAATAGAATTTGGTTTCTCCTTTCTGAAACACCATTTTACTGTGGTGTTCCAGGTGTTGTGAGTTGGGATAGAATGCCATACTCTAACATGTAATCCTTGGATTCTAAATCCATGTATTCACCACCTCGTTTTGATCAAAGTGTTTTCATGATTTACCTAATTGTTCATGCAGTAACGAAAGAGAAATCAAATTTCTCGAAAATCCAGGAATAAAATAAACATTGTTCAAAACAAGAAAATTATTTCTAAAAGTTAAGACGGACTATCTCCAATGCTTTCTCACATTATCATCTCGTCATTAGCAAGCTCTCTTGTCGAATCAAGCATGTGTAAAGAAAAACATATATGATTAGTGGCTTTTAAATCCAATATCCAGGATGACATATCATATTCCACTAAACAAGCTTCAAGTACAAGTAAATCACATTTACCTTTCTTTTTCAGTTCAGAGAGATACTCATTACAGTTTCTCTTACATTGACTTTCAACTCCACAATGAATACATTTTCCCTTGGTTCTGTCTTTTTAGAGTTATTGTCTTTCTTGTTCTTCTTGGCCTTTGGGTGACTTCTCGGCTTTCGTTCTTTTCTTATTCTTACTTTTGTCCTTACCATTGTCCTTCTTCCTTTTGTTCCTATTAACAACAGTGGAAGAAGGTTTTTGCTCAGCAACATTTACCTCATCCTCTTTGATCATACTCTTATTGAGTGACCCAAAAGTGTGCAGTTCATTCAACAATGGGGTTTTGTTGAATTACAACTTGTTCATAACATCAATGGTAGCACCTAAATTTAAGATCCAAGTATCAAACTTGTCCCTAACATTCTTAGGGGTATTGGTAGCAGGCTTCTCAGGACATTCTACAGTAAGAAAAAATTTGTGGTTCTCACAAATTACATTAAGTTTAAATTTGACTTCCGTCTTATGAAATTATCACCATTTAATTTTTCAAGTGTAAGTAAAGAAGTAATAGGGTAACGCTTGATGGCCATAATAATAACTGAAAAATAAAACATACTTAATTCAATAATTGAAATAAATATAAAGAAATTCATAAAGTAAAGATGATGCATGAATGCAACATATTAAACATATAAACTTAACAATCACTAATCCACGGTAAGACAACCTAACAATTAATGTGTCGTCTTAGGGTCATTCAAATTAATTTTAAACTTTTTATGAGATATTCTCATCATTATTAATTAAAACTCAAAATGTCTCATATTTTCTCTTCTAATAATAATGTATCGCTTATTTGGTCAAGTCACAATTATACACTCAAAGCTTAATTATGACTCTGTAAGTGTAACTCATCATTTCAGATTTCATGACCTGATTTAGAATATGTCGCCTTAGGGTCGGTCAAGTCTAACTATATCACTTAGTCCAATCTTCTTAAGAAGTTCAACCTTGATATTGATACAATTCGAAACCTTCCTTAGGAGGATGAAAACAAAACCAACTCGAGGTCCTCACTATACTTCACGCTATTGTAATAATAATGGAGGTCATAGGTTACATTGACATGTCAACCTTTTCCCACACACTATTTTATAACTAATATACTTCTATTTTAACTAATCAATTAATTCTAAATTAATTACTAGTTAAAATAACCCTATGAATGTAAAGAGCCTGAGTCATCAGTACAACTTTCTCTAAACTCCTTGACTTGGGTAGGATTAATAGATTTTCTTAATGTTGACACCACAATCGGATTTGAATAGAAAACAATGTGTTGCAAAGAAGTCCATTGTGTTCTTTGGATCAACATTGTTCATTCCTGCAATTTTACAAATAATATCCACTTACTCATAATAATTTCATTCATGTGCAAATTCATCATTCAGAACCAATGGAATTACTGGATAATGTGTTACTAGTTATAACAATTATATATTTTTTATATGAGTGAGCAATGTAAACATATCGTTGACAGCATGTTAACTATATGTTTACTAATTATATAATTACATAATGCACTTTACACATAGTATTACGGAACTGACATTTAGAATAATAAGAATCAACATTGAGAACCATTGTTTAGAACATTACAGAGCCAATACTGATAGAACCATAATTCATAATCATTTAATAGAACCATTTCTATATGCCAGAATGTTAATAATAAATTATGACAGCATGTTAATAATAAGTCTTACCATTTGTATAATTCTATAAGTATCTCATTTTGTTTCAGTATCGGCTCATGATTTTCTATAAGTTGGCTTCCTCGTTCACTTTTTTTGGATTCATCATTATTTCCTTTCTCAAGTTCTTCACTTTCACTTTCGATTTAATGAAACATGGATATTTAGTAATATAGATATAACATTTTTATAATTTTAATATTAGTAAACACACATTTTAATCTATTATTTATTACCTCATTGCTTACGGTGTCCTCAATTGTACTATGCATACAACCCTCATATGATTCTTTCTCGGAGTTTGATATTGGAACTGTTGTTTCTTTTGATATTTTTCCCTTTGCTTGTGAAGAAGTGGCTTAATTTGTAACTTTATGTTTGCATGTCATGTAAGCATAATTATTATATTTACAACTATTTTTTTTATCAAACGACATTGTGATTAACATTAAATCTTATATATTTACATTGTCATTTGTTCTTCGTCTTTTAGAAGATGAAGACGGATCTATTCTTGTTTTCTTCGCTTTCCTTGGAGATTTTGTTCTCGAAACTTTCTTCTTGGCTGCTTTTTCCGTTTTTCTTGCTGCATAATCCAATTGCATACTTGATTTATGTCATTAGTAAAAAATAAGCAACAAATTTGTTTAAAACTTAAGGAAAGTCATGAAAATTCTTAAATGCAAATTTGTTGTCTACAAGTATTACTTAAAAGTACTGTCAACATTGTTTTTACAGCTTTTGTAAACATGATGTTTACAAGAAAACTCATTAAAATACAAAGATTATTTGAACCTTTTAGAAGGCTCAATGTTCAAAAGACACTCATGTCCTTTACCCGTGTCTCTTTTTGCCTTAAATATAATATATTTTTGAGCAATTTTTAAAGGCAAACTCTAAACACTCATGGTAGATTGAAAAATCACAATTTCTAAATGGGTTTCTTCTGTTGAAATCTACTACGACGAGCGGTGGAAGGTGTAGTATTATTTTAAAATAAAATTATAAAATGATAAACGATCTCATTATCGCAGATCCTAAAGATTAAAATTTTTTAATTGAAAAATACTTTTTCATATTGAATCCATTATATATTTATATATTAAATCAAAGACATACATGGATATAAAATATACCTCTTGAAGTCCAATCAAGCGTCCTTGAAGTAAAACGATCTTGCTATCTCAGAAATGATAAACTTCGAGATCCACACTACAATCCTCCAAGTCAATGCTCAAACACACTAGGACGTGTGTGGGTACGTAGAATATATCAAGAACACTCTTTTATCTCTAGATGTACTCAGCACATGAGATCTAGAGATTTTCAAGAATGATTAATTTTTTAGACAAAACTCTTATCGAAAAATAAATAAAAATTCTTCACAGAGCTTTTTGAATAACTTTAATCTCAGAGAGTTTCACCACTGATTTCAACTGTGGTCTTAGCACACTCAAGCCAATAGAATAATATCAATATATTTTCTAGATAATGACATATCAGACTTTATAGGGATAAAATAATAAATTAAATATAATTATTCAATTAAACTTGGACCCATTATAATTGTACAACAGTACAGTGCCACACGACACTGTAGTGTGTCATGAGGAGTCACAGTACCTCACGACACTATAGTTTCACCGCACCATTGTAGTGTCGTGAGGCACTAGAGTGTGCCACGTCCCACGGACATGTCACGTCGCACTACAGTAGTACATGTCAATCTCTCATTCAAAATCGGTGATTGACATGTGGCAGTCCGACATGCCACGTGACAATTTCTATAAATTTATTATTTATTTTAATCAGATAATTATCTAGATATCAGTTAATTCAAAATTAACTTATGTTATCGCCCAATCAATTATCTTAATAGTTTTTAACAGATTAGATGAACCAAATCAAATCATTATCTTATAATAATTAAATATTACTTAATTTCATAAATCAAATAATTTTTGAAAATTATATTAAATAATTAAATTAATTAGATCTTAATTAATTAATCATACATAATTATCTCACAATTATATATTTATCCCAGAAATATAATTCATTTTGCAAGTCAGTCCTTTTCTCATATCATGAAATATTCCGATCCTAGACTGTGTAGTACAGGGGTGACTAGGAGACCATGGACCTATAATCCTAACCTCCAATTAACTATATTATTAATTGAACTCTTTAATTAAATAATCTTATTTATTAATTTCATTTTTTCATATAATCTAATTATGTAAAGTACATTCACTAAGATGTCTATTCATATCAATGATCCGGATCTTGATCACATACATTCATAATGCTTAGTGAATCATACTATCAACCATTCATTAAAGATTCCATACTTTAATATGTTGTAGACTATTTTATTCATTACATATGATCTTAATCATCTCATACTTATACAAGATCATAGCCTCATTAATGAATTTAGAAATTTCAAATATTTATATATAAATTATTCAACAATAATTCAAAAGAACATTTTATAAGAAAAATGTGATTTCATTAATTTCATATTAAATATGTCTAAACACATGCTTTGAGTGCACTATGCCCAACAATTTCCTACTTGCCCTAAAGAAAATTTGGCATCTCTCTCAACCTCATATTACACACCTGACCCTCAAATGACTTCGTAGGAAGTGTCTTCATAAAAGGATCAGCCAAGTTCAGATCTGATGTTATCTTCATAACAGTCGCATCCCTTTAATGCACAATCTCTCTTACAAAATGATATTTTCTCTCAATGTGCTTGCTTCTCTTGTGACTCATTGGTTATTTGGAATTAGCTACCGCCCCACTGTTATCACATTACAAAATCAGTGGCTTGGCCATATCTAAAACTACTTCCAGTACAGTATAGAACTTTCTAAGCCATGTCACTTCTTTCATAGCTTCACAAGCCGCTATATATTCGGATTTCATAGTGGAATCTGCAATATTAGATTGTTTAATACTTCTCTAGACTACAGCTCCCCCACCTAGGGTGAATACTTATCCAGACATTGACTTTTGACTGTCTCTATCTGATTGAAATCAGAATCAATATATTCAGTGGGGTTCAAGTCTTAACCTAAATAAACAAGCATATAATTTCTCGTTCTCTGAAGACACTTGAGAATGTGCTTTACTGCAACCCAATGTTCTAAACTAGGATTTGATAGATAACGAAGGCAATTTCTTCTGCATAACAGATGTTTGGTCTCGTACACAATGTTGCGTACATGAGACTACCAATAGATGAAACATAAGGAACCTTTCTCATATCATCTTCCTCCTGAGGTGTCTTAGGACACTGCTCCTTGGAAAGGATAATTCCATGTCTGATCGGTATTTGACATTTCTTGGAATTTTTCATAGAGAATCTCTCTAGAACCTTATCAATATAAGATGTTTGAGAAACTGCCAAAAACTTGTTCTTTCTATCCCTTGGAATTTGGATGCCTAGAACGTAGCCTAACTCTCTCAAATCATTCATTTAGAAATTTTCAACTAACAACTTCTTTACTTTCAATAAAATTTCTACATCATCTCAATGAGTAGAATATCATCTATATAAAGAATTAAGAAAATCACTATCTTATCTTTGATGTATTTATAGACAAGCTTCATCAATAATTTTCTTGAAGCTAAACGATTTAATAATTTCATCAAAGGTAAGATTCCAAGATCTACATTCTTGCTTCAATCAATAAATAGATTTAAGCAACTTGCATACTTTCTGATCTTATCCATTTTTCACGAACCCTTCTAGTTGCATCATATAGAGGCTTTCAAGAGAGTCATTCAGAAAAGTTGTCTTGACATCTTACAATATTTCATAGTCTAAATTGGCAGCTATGGATAAAATGATGCGAATGGATTTTAGCATGACAACATGAGAGAATGTCTATTCATAATCGTCTCCTTCCCTTTGGGTATATAGCCTTTGGCTACTAGTTGTACCTTGAAAGTCACTTCTTTTTCATCTACACCTCTTTTCTTCTTGAAGATCCATTTACATCCAATGGGACTGACATCTTCAGGTGGATCTACAAGTTTCCATAGAAATTTGGAATACATCGATTCCATTCCTTGGTTCATGACATCTTGTCGTTTCTGCTTTTCAAGATCTTCCATCGCCTCTTTATTGTTTAATGGATCATCCTTATCAATGTTACACACTAGGACATGTGCCTCTAGTTCATAGAGAATAGTTTGTGTTACAACCCTTCCACTAATACGTTGCACCGGGGTTTCTTGAACATGAACATTGGTTTCTATGGTTTGTCATTTATCAGTTAATGATGAAGGTGACCTCATCTCATCAGTTGCTAATTCTTTAAGAACTACTTTGTAGGATCGATATGGCAACCCAAGCGGGGGTTGAATTGGGTGATCGTGTTCAAATTAAAAAAAATTTACACTCAAGTAGAAAATGAATGTTCAAGAATGAACTTCAATGTTCCATGAGTTTAACTCTTGAAAAGATAAATAAGTAATAGATAAAAGTGTTGAAGTAAATAATACTTGTGATAATATAAATGTGGAAATATAAAGCAAGCAAATAAAATAGTTATGGAAACATAAAGTGCGAAAATTAAATTGTGAAAATTAAGTGCGAGGAATTGATGTGCGGAAAATAAATAGCACAAAATAAAAAGAGAAGAAGGAGAAGAAGATAGGCACTAGATATTTTTACGTGGTTCGGGAAATCCTATCCCTACGTCCACACTCCAAAGGGACCCTTGGAGATTTTTAATCCAACAATCTTCTTAAGGGTGAAGACCAAACCTTACAAACCCAATTGATTTTATAGGTGCCAACTGAACCTCACAAGGCTATGTGTTTCGAGATTATGTGACCATTTAGAATAACTTTCTCAAAAGAGTAGAATCTCAAATCTAAGCTCACTAAAAAAAACTTTGCTCACTCAAGAAACTTGCAAGTATAAAGCTCAAAATATTAAGAGAGATTTAGGAGAGTATTGGGAAAGTTTTAAGAGCAAGTCTCTATACTATGAATTTGTGTTTTGTGAATAGAAATGTGGTGTATTTATAGAGGAGATGAAGGTTAGGGTTTAGGAGGCAAAGTTTCAAATTTTGAATATAGACAAAGGAAAGGACACTCTATCCTTAATAAGGACAAAAAATCCTTGACCAAAAAGGCAAGGAAAACTCCTACCCAAAATAACATAATATGGTCAAAAATGACTTGGTAGGCTCCATCTCTCTTTATCTACTTGAAATTGAACCTTTCATTGTTTGTGCTTTGTCATTATCTCAATCTCATGTATTTTATCTATTATGCAAGAGAGATATGATTTTTGGTGTTTAGACTTTCTATGGATGGAGACTTAATTTAAGGATTGACATTCTTAAATAAATTGAGTTTTAATAAAGGCAAATAAAATGAACAAGCTCCTAATAAAAATTACATGAAAGTAAATATCTTCATGATCTTTAATTTTCATGTTGTATGAGCTACTATGAAAATAAATATTTTCATGATCTTTAATTGTAATGCCTTGTGCTAATTTTGCTAATAGCCTCTGCAAACTTGATTAGATTTATTAGCAATGTCAATGTTTTGTTATCATCAAAAGTTATCTCATAAAAATATAGGGCTAAAAATCTCCCCCTTTTTATGATGACAAACCACTGAGACAAAAAATGTATTTAATCAAAATAATTTAATTTACTTCCCCTAAATATATGATTACCCATCAAGATAAAAACATAACTCTTAAGAATATTCTATTTTTCCCCCTTTGTTATCATAAAAAAGAATTAACTAATAATAATGAGAAAAAAATACTTTTATCTTGACATGGTAAGTAGAAAAAAAAATATTTAACTAATATCTAAAATTCCCAAAGCAAGCATATTTTTACAAAAACTTTCAATATTTAATGGTTTTATGAAAATATCCGCAAGTTGATTTGTAGTATTACAAACTCTAGTGAAATATCCCATTTTTTGCACGTGATCTCGAATAAAATGATGTCTAAGATCTATATGCTTAGTACGAGAATATAAAACAGGATTTTTGGATACATTATTTGCACTAATATTCTCACATCTAATAGGAACATTTTCAAAAACTAAACCAAAATCTTTTAGAATTTGCTTCATCCATAAAATTTGAGCACAACAACTACCGGCAGAAATATATTTGGCTTCAGCAGTTGATAGTGCTACTGAGTTTTACTTTTTGCTAAACCAAGAAACAAGTGAGTGTCCTAATAATTGGAATATACCACTCATACTTTTCTATCGATAAATCTCCCAGCAAAATCCGAATCAGAATACTCAATTAGATCAAGATTATCACATTTTGGATACCAAAGGTCAAATTTAGTTGTTCCAAGTAAATATTTAAAAATTATTTTAATAGCCTGTAAATGTGATTCTTTGGGACAAGTTTGAAAATGAGCACATAAACATACACTAAACATGATATCGGGTCTACTAACAATTAAGTAAAGTAGAGATCCAACCATACTTCAATACTTCTTTATATCGACGTTTTGACCTTTCTCATCTTTGTCTAATTTTGTCGTCATACTCCTAGGAGTATTACTAGCCTTCACATTTTCCATACCAAACTTCTTGAGAAAATCTATGGTGTGTTTTTCTTGGTTTATAAAGATCACATCCTTCATTTGCTTAATTTGTAGTCCAAGGAAGAAGTTCGATTCTCCCATCATACTCATTTCAAACTCCTTGATCACAGAGCTTGCAAAATTCTTACACAAAGATTCGTTAGTGGCACAAAAAATTATATCATGTCCATTTATGTGGAAAATTAAGATATCATTGCCTTTTGATTTTATGAAGAGAGTGTTATCTATTTTACCCATGTTAAATCCATCATCAATAAAATACTTAGCCTTTCGTACCAAGCTCTAGGAGCTTGTTTTAGTCCATAGAGAGCCTTTTTAAGTTTATACACGTGATTTGGAAAATTCAAACTTTTAAAATAGGGAGGTTGTTCTACATAAACTTCCCCCATGATGTATACATTTAAAAAATCACTCTTGACATCCATTTGATATAAAACAAAATCGTTGAAACATGCAAAGGCTAATAGCATTCTTATTGACTCAAGTCTAGCAACGGGAGTGAAAATTTCGTCATAATCTATACCTTCTTCTTGATTATATCCTTGCGCCACTAATCTAACTTTATTTCTAGTAACAATATCATTTTCATGTACCTTATTTCTAAACACCCACTTAGTACCAATTACCGAGTGCTTAGAGGGTCTAGACACAAGTTCATATAAATTACTTCTTTCAAATTGATTAAATTATTCTTGCATAGCAACTATCCAATATTCATCTTTTTCGGCCTCTATAAATGATTTAGGCTCAAGTTGTAAAATAAAAGCAACGTTACCAATACTATGAAGCGTAGAGCGGGTGTCTATCCCTTTTGATATGTCTACCACTAAAAGCTCCTTTCGATGATCTCTTACAAACTTCCATTCTTTTGGAAGTTGGTTGCAATCTTGTACTTTGACATTTTCTTGGAGAGAATGACTTGATCTTTCATAACGCCTTATACCTTTCTTATAATTTTATCATCTTGATCATAAAAGAAGTTAGAGGGAATAGATGCATCAAAGAAAACATGCATGGATTCTTCCGCTACTAATGTTCCTCTATTATAAACTCTATATGCTTTGCTAGATGTGTAATATCCTAAAAAGATTCCGAAGTCACTTTTAGAATCGAACTTACTAAGATTGTCCTTATTATTTAAAATAAAACATTTACACCCAAAAACTTTAAAATAACTAATCTTAGGAATTTTATTTTTCCAAAGTTCATAAGAGGTTTTGTTTAAAATAGGTCTAAGTAAAACACGATTCATGATGTAGCAAGACATATTAACGGCTTTGGCCCAAAAATACTTAGATAAGTCATTCTCATTTATCATTGTTCTTGCCATTTCTTGTAGGAACCGATTTTTCCTCTCAACAACACCATTTTGTTGTGGAGTTCTAGAAGTTGAAAACTCATGTGAAAAATCATTTTCATCGCAAAAAGTTCCAAAGTTTCTATTTTTAAATTCTCCACCATGATCACTTCTAATTTTTGAAATTGAAATCTTTTTCATTTTGAACTAGTTTGCAAAACTTTATAAATGCTTTAAAAGTTTCATCCTTATTTTTGAGAAAGAAAACCTAAGTATATCTTGAAAAATCATCAACTATGACAAATGCATAGTATTTACCTCCAAGACTCACAATTTTTGAAGGGCCAAATAAGTCCGTGTGTAGTAATCACAATGGTCTAGTGGTTGACACCATATCTTTTGATTTGAAAGAGCTCTTAACTTGCATCACAAATTTTGTCTTTCACAAAAATTATTTTTGGAAAATCTTTTACTAAATAACTTTTTGATAGTTTTGAACATAAATCCATGCTAGCATGCCCAAGTCTTCTATGCCATAGCCAACTATCGTTGTCAAAAACTAGAAAATATTTTTCATTATAATTTTCGAAATCACTTAGATTAATAGTGTAGATATTTTGGTCCATTTGTCTAACAAATAAAATTTTATCTGACACTATATCTATAATTAGACAAAAATCATTTTCAAAATTACTCTATAGTTTTTATCATAAAGTAGACTTATTCTAAGTAAATTATGTTTTAGACCATCTACAAGTAGAATTTTATCTATAGCGTGAGAAAAGTCATTACTTACGGAGCCATACCAATGATTTTGCCTTTCTTATCATCTCCAAAGGTGACATGTCTTTTCTTTCGACAAATTTGAGTAAGTTTTGGTTCATCGCATGTTATATGTGTCGAGCATCCACTATCAAGATACCATTTATCATTCTTCTTCAACGGTACCTATAACATAAAATTTTAAAAGTTGATTTTTGGTACCCAAATCTTTTTAGGTCCTTGAGGGTTAGTGTTGTACATAATCCATTCATTTTTTTCATGAAAAATAACTTTCTTTTTATGAAAGCATGAATACCTTTTATGACCTTTAACCCCACAATAGTGACAAACGATAGTAGGATATTGTGCTGGTTTTATAAAAATATGTTTGTGATATTTTTTGTTTTGAAAAGGTTGATATCCTAATCCCCTTTTATCGGAAGCATTCATTTGCTTACCAAGAAGTTTGTCAAGATTGTTTCTTCCATTTGTAAATTTAAAAATGGTTGAATTTAGATCGTTTTCTTTATTTTGACTTTGAACAAGGTATCGATGCAAAACATGTAAGGTTGCTTTGATTTCAAATTCTCACATTTCAAAGACTCATTTTTTTTTGAAGTTTTGAAAAATCATGTTTCATAATTTTGTTCTTTAAGCTAAGTTTTTCAAACTCACTATAAAACTCTTCAAAAATATTTTCAAGTTCTTCATAACTAGGTTTATCATTTAAAGTTGGCTTAGAAGAACTTACCTCATCTTCTAGTGCCATGAAACACATGTTTACAACTTCTTCTTCTTCGCCTTCAGAGTCGTTGAACTTCTTTCAGGCATTACTTAGATTTGAACAATCAGGTCTTATGTGTCTGGGCTTTTTACACTCGTAGCACGTGAGTGTGTCACGAGGTATCTTCTTGTCATCTTTTTTTGGAGCATTTTTCCTTCTATTTAAGAATTTCTTGAATCGCCTAATGAGTAGGGATATGTCATCTTCCTGATCATAGTCATCCTTCTCACCATCGGATTGTTCAAGTGTTGATTTTAGTGCAATGTTCTTCTTCTTTGATGTATCTTCTTTGTCATTTTCATTTAGCCTCATTTCATGTGTCATCAATGAGCCAATAAGTTCTTCAAGAGGAAGTGTGTTGAGATTTTTGGCTTCTTGGATAGCGGTCACATTGGCCTCTCAATTCTTTGGTAGACACCTAAGAATTTTTCTCACCATTTCAACACTAGAATAAGTCTTACCAAGAGATTTCAAGCCATTAATAATATTGGTGAAATGAGTAAACATATCACATACGGACTCGTCATGCTTCATTTTAAATAATTCATAACTATGAAAAAACATGCTAATTTTAGATTCATTAACTTGATTTGTACCTTCGTGTGTGACTTCTAACATGTGCCATATATATTTAGCGGATTCATGTGTAGAAATTCTATTAAATTCAGTTTTATCAAGAGCACAAAACAAGACATTCATAGCCTTGACATTTAAAGAAATTTTCTTTTTATCATCATCATTCCATTCACTACTTGATTTGGCAATATTTTTACCATCCACAATTTTGAATGGAATGTGAGCACCAATTTCAACAATATCACATAATTCATAGTCAATCGATTGAATATAAATCATTATTCTCGCTTTCCAATAAGTATAATCATTACCATTGAAAAATGGAGGTCTAGTAGTAGATTGACCTTCAATGAAAGAATCATACATGGATGCCATAACTCAAGACGATTGAGTCTTATGTACAGAGTATCAAGCTCTGATACCAAGTGTAGAATCGATATGGAAACCCAAGAGAGTGGTGAATTGGGTGATCATGTTCAAATTAAAAACTTTTTGCACTCAAGTGGAAAATGAATATTCAAGAATGAACTTCAATGTTTATTGAGTTTAACTCTTGAAAAGATAAATAAGTAATAGATAAAAGTGTTGAAGTAAATAATGCTTGCCATAATATATATAAGTATATGTAAAGCAAGCAAATAAAATAATTACGAAAACTTAAAGTGCAGAAATTAAATTGTGAAAAATAAGTGCGAGAAATTGAAGTGCAGAAAATAAATAGCACAAAATAAAAAGAGAATAAATAGAAGAAGATAGGCACACGATATTTTTACATGGTTCAGGAAATCCTAACCCTATGTCCACACTCTAAGGCCCCCCTTGGATATTTTTAATCCCACGATCTTCTTAAGGGTGAAGACCAAACCTTACAAACCCAATTGGCTTTATGGGTGCCAACTAAGTCTCACAAGGCTATGTGTTTCGAGATTAAGTGACCCATTAAAATAACTCTCTCAAAAGAGTAGAATCTCTAATCTAAGCTCACAAAAAAATAATCTTGCTCAAGAAAGTTGTAAGTATAAGACTTAAAATATTAAGAGAGATTTAGGAGAGTATTGGGAGAGTTTTAAAAGCAAGCCTCTTGGTTATGAATTTGTGTTTTGTGAATAGAAATGTGGTGTATTTATAGAAGAGATGGAGGTTAGGGTTTAGGAGGGAAAATTTAAAATTTTGAATATATACAAAGGAAATGACATTACATCCTTAATAAGAAGGACAAAAAATCATTGACCAAAAAGTTAGGGAAAACTCCTACCCAAAATAACACAATATGATAAAAAACTATTTGGGTAAGCTGCATCTCTTTTTATCTACTTGAAATTGAAACTTACTTTGTTTGTGCTTTGTCATTATCTCCATCTCATGTATTTTATCTATTATGCAAGAGAGATATGATTTTTGGTGTTTAAGCTTTTTATGGATGGAGTCTTAATTTAAGGATTGGCATCCCTAAATAAATTGAGCTCAATAAAGACAAATAAAATGAGTAAGCTCCTAATAAAAATTACATGAAAGTAAATATCTTCATGATCTTCAATCTTCATGCTTTATGAGCTACTATGAAAATAAATATTTTCATGATCTTCAATTGAAATGCTTTATGGTAATTTTGCCAATAGCTCTTACAAACTTGATTAGATTTATTAGCAACGTCAATGTTTTGTTATAATCAAAAGTTATCTCATAGAAATATAGGGCTAACATACTTTGCTCCGAGGTTTGTATTTTTGCATATAGTCACGTTCAAGGAAAATGACATTTGTCGATACAAACACATTTTGATCCTTGTGACTATAAAATTACCCACCTCTTGTTTCTGGAGTATAGCCAACAAATATACATACTTCAAACATTGAGTCTAACTTCCCAATCTTGGTTCAAAGAATGTGAGCTGGACACCCGCATATACGAAAATGACGCAAACTAGGTTTGGAGTCATTCTATAACCCTAAAGGTATATTGCTTACAAACTTAGAAAGCACTACATTCAAAATGTGCATTGCTATTTGAAGTGCATATCCGTAGAATGTGAGTGGTAGTGATGAATAGCTTAGCATCGACCCAACCATATCTAATAGAATTTGGTTTCTCCTTTCTAAAACACCATTTTACTTTGGTGTTCTAGATGTTGTGAGTTGGGATAGAATGTCATACTCCAGCATGTAATCCTTGAATTCTAAATCCAACTTTTCACCACCTCGATCTGATCGAAGTGTTTTCACGATTTACCTAATTGCTTTTCAGCTTCAGTTTTGAAGTCTTTAAACTTTCCAAAAGTTTCAGACTTTCTATGCATTAGGTAAGTATAACCATATTTAGAGTAATCTTCAATAAAAGTGATAAAATACTCATGCCCACCTCTAGTTTGTACATTGATCGGTCCATGGACATCACTATGTACTAGCTTCAGTGGTTCCTTGACTGTTTGGCTCTTTCATGGTAAAGGTTACTTGGTCATTTTTTCCCTCTAGACAAGATCACAAATAGGAGTAGTCTCAACTTTTAGTTCTCTCAAAGCACCATGCCATTAACTTGTTTAATCTATTTAGATTAATATGTCTCAACTTAAGATGCCATAGATACGTGCCATCATCATTATGAGAAACTCTTTGTCTTTTGTTACTTTTTGGATTTGCTACTTTAAACAATTCAGAATTATTTAAAGTATGTGCAGTCAGTTTAAGCATATACAGTCCATTCGAAACTTTAGCATTATAAATATTGAATCCAGTCTTTGAAATAATAAACTGATTATTTATAAAAGAAACTTTAAAAAATTGTTCATACAGTAACAAAAGAGAAATCAAATTTCTCAAAAATTCAGGAATAAAATAAACATTGTTCAAAACAAGAAAATTATTTCTAAAATTAAGACGGTCTGTCTCTAATGCTTTCACTGACACGAGCGCACTACTGTTAACTCTCATTATCACCTCGCCATCAGCAAGTTCTCTTGTCGAATCAAGCATCTGTAAAGAAGAACATACATGATTAGTGGCTCTTAAGTTCAATATCCAGGATGACATATCATATTCTAATAAACAAGTTTCAAGTACAAGTAAATCACATTTACCTATATTTTTCAGTTCAAAGAGATAATTGTTACAATTTCTCTTTCATTGGCCTTTAACTCCACAATGGAAACATTTTCCCTTGGTTCTGTCTTTTTAGAGTTGTTGTTTTTCTTGTTCTTCTTGGCTTTTAGGTGACTTATCGGCTTTCATTCTTTTCTTATTTTTACTTTTGTCCTTACCATTGTCTTCTTCCTTTTGTTACTATTAACAACAGTGGAAGAAGGCTTTTGCTCAGCAACATTTTCCCCGTCCTCTTTGGTCATACTCTTGTTGAGTGACCCAAAAATCTGCAGTTCATTCAACAATGAGATTTTGTTGAATTGCAACTTGTTCATAACATCAATGGCAACGCCTGAATCTATGATCCAAGCATCAAACTTGTCCCTAACATTCTTAGGGGCATTGGCAGTGGACTCTACAGGACATTCTGCAGTAAGAACAAATTTATGGTTCTCACAAATTACATCAAGTTTAAATTTGACTTCCATCTTATGAAACTATCCCCATTTAATTTCTCAAGTGCAGGTAAAGTAGTAATAGGGTAGCGTATGGTGCACATAATAATAAATGAAAAATAAAACATATTAATTAAATATAATTGAAATAAATATCAAGAAATTCAGATAGTAAAGGCGATGCATGAATCCAACATATTAAACACATAAACTTAACAATTACTAATCCACGGTAAGAAAACCTAACAATTAATGTGCTATCTTAGGGTCGATCAAATTAATTTTAAATGTTTATGAGACATTCTCATAATTATTAATTAAAAATCAACATATCTCATATTTTCTCTTTTAACAATAATGTATCGTGTATTTGGTCAAGTCACAATTATACACTCAAAGCTTAATTGTGATTTTGTGAGTGTAACTCATTATTTCAGATTCTATGACCTGTTTTAGAATATGTCATCTTAGGGTCAGTCAAGTCTAAACTACATCACTTAGTCCTATCTTCTTAAGAATTTCAACCTTGACATTGAGATGATTCGAAACCTTCCTTAAGATGATGAAAACAAAACCATCTTGAGGTCCTCACTGTACCTCACGGTGTTATAATAATAATGGAGATCATAGGTTACATTGACATGTCAACTTTCTCCCACACACTATTTTATAACTAATGTACTTCTATTTTAACTAATCAATTAATTCTAAATTAATTACTAGTTGATATAACCCTATGAAGGTAAAGAGCCTAAGTCATCAGTACAACTTTCTCTAAACTTCTTAACTTCAGTATGATTCAGAGATTTTCCTAATGTTGATACCACAATCGGTTTCGATAGATTACAATGCGTTGCAAAGAAGTCCATTGTGTTCTTGGGATCAACATTGTCCATTCCTGTAATTTTACAAATAATATCCACTTACTCATAATAATTTCATTCATGTGCTAATTCATCATTCAGAACCAATGGAATTACAGGATAATGTGTTACTAGTTATTTTTAATATGAGTGAGTAGTGTAAACATATTATTGACAGCATTTTAACTAAATGTTTACTAGTTATATAATCCCACATAGTATTACAGAACTGACATTTAGAATAATGAGAATCAACGTTGAAAACCATTATTTAGAATATTACCAAAGAACCATAATTCATAATCATTTAATAGAATCATTTCTATATGCCAGAATGTTAATAATAAATTATGACAGCATGTTAATAATAAGTCTTACCATTTTTAAAATTATATAAGTATCTGATTTTGTGTCATTTTTTCTAAGTTGGCTTCCTCGTTCACTTTTTTTAGATTCATCATTACTTCCTTTCTCAAGTTCTTCACTTTCAATTTAATGAAACATGGATATTTAATAATATACATATAACATTTATACAACTTTAATATTAGTAAACGCATATTTTAATCTATTATTCATTACCTCATTGCTTACGTTGTTCTCTGTTGTACTATCCATATAACCCTCAAGTGATTCCTTCTCAGAGTCTAATATTCGAACTATTGTTTCTTTTGATTTTTTGCCCTTTGCTTTTTAAGAAGTAACTTAATTAGTAACCTTACGCTACATCTTCTTTTTTACGGTTGCTCATCCTGCTGTAGAATTTCAAAGTTTATAAGAAATCTTAAGTAAAATGTTTTTACAAAATGTAAACTTTATCTTTACATGTCATGTAAGCATAATTATTATATTTACAACTATTTTTTTTACCATACATTTTGATTTACATTAAATCTATATATTGACATTGTCATTTGTTCTTCGTCTTTTAGAAGATGAAGACGGATCTATTCTTGTTTTCTTCGCTTGCCTTCGAGATTTTTTTCTTAGAACTTTCTTCTTGGCTGCTTTTTTTCGTTTTCCTTATTGTACATTCCAATTGCATACATGATTTATGTCATCTGTAAAAAATAAGCAAAAAAAAAATTTTAAAACTTAAGGAAAGTCATGAAAATTCTTAAAATGTGAATCCGTTGTCTACAAGTATTACTTAAGAGTACTATCAACGTTGTTTTTATCACTTGTGTAAACATGATGTTTACAAGAAAACTCCTTAAAATACAAAGATTATTTGAAACTTTTAGAAGGCTCAATGTTCAAAAGACACTCATGTCCTTTACCTGTGTCTCTTTTTACCTTAAATGTAATATATTTTTTGTTTAATTTTATGACCAATTTTTAAAGGCAAACTCTGAAGAGAGAGATTTAAAAATCAAACTCATGACAGATTGAAAAATCACGACTTCTAAATGAGTTTATTATGTTGGAATCCACTGTGACGCGTGGCTGAAGGCGTGGTGGTATTTTAAAAAATATTTATAAAATGATAAACGATTTCATCATTGCAGATCCCAAAGATTAAAATTTTTTAGTTGAAAAATATTTTTCAGATCGGATCTATTATATATTTATATATTAAATCAAAGACATACATGGATATAAAATATACATCTTGAAGTCCAATCAAGTGTCCTTGAAGTACAACGATTTTGCTCTCTCACAAACGAAGACTTCGAGATCCACAACACGATCTTTCAAGTCAATGCTCAAACACACAAGAACGTGTGTCGGTACGTAAAATATATCAAGAACACATCTCTGTCTCTAGATGTACTCAGCACATGAGATCTAGAAATTTTTTAGAATGAATAAGTTGTGAGAGAAAACTTTGATCGAAAAATAATTAAAAGTTCTTCACAGAGTTTTTTTATTAAAAGAAATTAAATACAAATTTGCAATTGAACTGGGACCTACGACAATTGTACAACATTGTAGTGCCTCACGGCACTATAGTTTCACCACAACACTATAGTGTCGTGAGGCACTACAGTATGTCACGTCCCACTGTAATGCCACGTGGCAATACAATAGTCCATGTCAATCTCTGATTCAAAATCAGTGATTGACATGTCGCAATCTAACATGCCACGTGGTAATTTCTGTAAATTTATTATTTATTTTAATTAGATAAATATCTAGATATCAGTTAATTCAAAATTAACTTTTCTGATCTCCCGGTCAATGATCTTATTTATTTATTAACAAATTAGATAAATCAAATCAAATCATTATCTTATAATTAATATTATTTAATTTTATGTATCAAATATTTTATCTCACATATCGATTAAAACAAAATTAATCGATATTATTATTTAATAAATATTTTTTGAAAATTATATTAAATAATTTAATTAATTAATTCTTAATTAATAAATCATATATAATTATCTCATAATTATATATTTGCCTAAGAAATATAATTCATTTTGCAAGTGAGGCCTTTCCTCATGTTCTAAAATATTCACACCCTAGACTGTGTAATACAGAGGTGACTTTGGGCCCATAGACCATAATCCTAAGCTTCAATAAACTAGATTATCAATTAAACTCTTTAATTAAATAATTTTATTTATTAATTCAATTATTACTTCACTATAAATATGTAATTGCACTCTTAGAGATTACATAATGTATTTATAGAGTATTCTCGTGTCCTCCAATTATTGGCTCGTAAATTAGAGTTGGTCATAATTACCGTTATACCTTTCTAATTATCTATTGATCCTTAAGTACCATTAATTCACTAGTGAATGGTTAATTTATAATCGTATTATAAAATTAAGCTCAATAATCATTCAGTTCTGAAATTAATATTTAAGAGAACCAATATACGATCCGTTAGAAAAGCTTGGATTTCAAATCTTGTAAAATCATGATCCTAGCCATGCATATCAATTAATCTCCAAAATAAAAGTCACTAGAACAATGACTGGAATATATAACAATCAGTATTAATGTGACCTCCATTTTAAGCAACCGAAGGGCGGAGTATGTGATCTTCAGAAATGTCAATGGCTTCAGGTGGCATAAACTGCCACATAACAATGCCAGGAACACCCACAAACTGAATCAAATTGTTGCTTGAGCAGTTTAAAATTTGGTTTGATTTTTCAATTTGAGAAGGTTTGAACAATTTGAGAAGTTCAATCAATATCTTGAACCTCCATTACTCAAACAGAGACATTACTCAAACACCATAAATGAAACAGGCTGTCCTTTCCACCAAAGAGACCTCTATCGATGGCGTCTTCCCCAAACACCTCTCTCCCAAATCTCACCAACTCTCATTCTGTCAAGATTATTGACTATTTCTAAGAAAAAACTCCATTTCTAAGAAAACTTAAATCAATATCTTGAAAAATAATTGTTTAAATCCAGAATACTAAATAGGATATCAAAAGCATAAAATTTTATTTCAAGCTGGAAATTACAAAATCTTACTATCATAAAAGCTTTTGTGTCTTACAGTGAGAAATTGGTGACGGTGCTTAACGGTGGAGTGCGTGAGGTGACGGTTGAGGGCGTGAGGCGCCCGACTCAATTACAATGGCAAACGGTGGTTGTGTCTCGATCCCTCGGTGGCTGGTGATTTTTGATATGGTTGCAGGTGGCTTTGCTCGGTCGAAATCGCATGAGAGAGATGAAAGAGACAACTAGGTGATGTCTTTTTTATGTAGAGGGCTAGTTTGGTAATTTTAATTTCAATTAATTGGCTATATTAGTTGGTTGGTCATTTTTGCAGCTACCATTATCAGAAACTATAGTATTTAACAATTTTAGTATTGTGTTTTAGTTTTTTAGCCATTTTAAATTTAATTAAGTTAATAACCAAGTTAGTTTGATCATAATTTCTTTTCACATTCTACCATTTTCTAAGACTTTTAATATTAATAATAGTTAAATAATAAATAAATTAATCATTTGAAACAATTAATATTTTTATTTATGAGTAAAAAAAATTTAAATTTTCCTATCCATCCAAAATAAATTTAATTAGATTAATAACATCATAAAACTGTTAAAAAAATATGTACATGATATATAAAAAAAATTGATTAACACTAATAATAAAAAAATATTACTTAACAGTTTCATTTATTATACAAAATCCACAAGATGTTATTGTATACATGAAATATAGCATATGATAAAAGATGAATAATATTAATGTAAGTATTTTCATTATTTATATCAAAATTTCATTTTTATTAATCTATTTTAGTTCTGTAAATACTTATATAATTTATTGTGAAACTTATTGTCTCTATCTATTCCCCGTAAATGATGGTAATTATTGCTTCCCTAGGTAATGATGGTAAAACTTTTTTCTTTTCACTAAGTAATTGATAAAAAATTAGTTTAGTATTGGGATAAAACTAGAGTTTGAAATCAAATGGTGAGTAGGGTAGGTAACATCTCTATCTTTCTCTTCCACGTGGACGTTGATTACCTAGGTAAATAAAAAAAATCTTTCATTAAATAATTGGTAAAGAAAATTAGTTAAATATTATTTTTGAAACTAAAATTAATTAAATATTGAAGGTCATGGGTTTGAGTCATATCTCACATTTTCCTAAAAATCTGTAATGTAACTTTGACAAAAACAATCTTAATAAATCCCTCTACTTTGTAATCATATGTGCATTCCATTGCCTTGTCCTTGAATCGTTGTACATAAGTTGCCAACTCTTCATTGGAGGTGCATGTACATTCTGTGTGGAAGGCCCTTGGAGTAATGTTGTAAGGGTACTCAACATTGCATGAATCTTATTATTGGAAGCAAAGAGATCTATGTTGGAAGTTTGCAACTCCTTGATAGTCGCAACATGATCCATTCTTGATGTTGTAGCAGCGGTTACATTGGCAGTAGGTTGCTCCCATAAGGTGGTGATTTCGTCTGTTCCAGTCATAGTTATAGCTATAGTGATAGATTACTCCCCAGTGGAGTCACCAAAATGTTCAAGAGCTAAGGAGGTGTGACCATGACGCCACATGAGTGCAGTTACAATTGTGATTTAGTCATAATAAATGAAAAATATAACCTCAGAACGTGAAGGTTGAGGTATGAAAGGTGAAGAACAAGCACTTTGAGCCAACTTATGGAATGTGACAAAATGCACTTGGAAGGAGGAATTCAAAGAGAATTCTTCAAGTCTAGTAAGTTAAAAAATGACAAAATGAAGCAAAAGTAAAAGTCCTCTACAGTGAAAGGGAACGCCTCTATTTATAGAAAATCTTCCATACGGGGTCCACTCCAATTAATCCCTTGACTAATTGATAGTGGATCCTACATAATGACACCTCAACAAGCTCGTTGAGGTGGCAACGTCCAGTCGTTTGTTATAACCATAACCGCGTGGGCCAAGGTATCTATGGGGAAGATTCTCATGTAGGCTACCTTTCACATTGCGCCATGTGTCACGTATAGTGACAGTGAATTTGGGAAGAAAGAACATGGAGAGCATACCACATTGACAAGATAGGTGGTATTCGTCTGGGATCCCTTCCGAGGGGTGTCTTAAGAATTGAGTCACTTCCCGTAAATGGGAAGACGGCATCTCCACGGCTCTCAAAGAGGTCATACTGGTGAAGGGATACCTTTCCAATACAACGAAGCTCGTCTAATCCTACCAGAGCACATCCTCTAGAATTGTTCTCGTGCAAGGAACTCACTTAAGTCTGTATCACTTGACTTAATGGTTATAATGATATGAACAAATATATAGAAAGAATAAATAAAACAAACACATTTCTGTCAATCGATCGCTGACGTGGATCAAGGAATCACGTTGAAAAGTCAAAGTTGACACTTGATAGCAGTTCATAGGAGTGATGTATGCCATAGTGAGGAGTCAAAGTCATAACGGTTAACTATCAATACATTTAGCCCCATGTAAAAGTTTGATGTAAAGCATGCAACTTGTACACAAATTCTATCATATGACCTTTGATTGTAGCAATTCATTAACGGAGCTTCAATCTATTTGTATCTTGTAATTTCTCTAGCAATGAAGGATGTTTTATGCTCTCCATCATGTGTTGCAATTAAGCCCCCATTTTGTATTCTGTTGTAAATTTCCTTGCGTTGTTCAAACCGTCTATTTTGTACTGTGTTGTAATCGTAAAACTCTTTGAATTTTACAGGAATATAACACCATTATTATATGGATGCAATATAACTTATGTGTGTCATCTCAACATAAGATTGAACGTTATAGGTTCGTTATTAGTATAGTCCTTCTGTCTTTAGGGATCGTTACAACATCAAGTTTCTATGTAAACTAGGTCTATTGCCATAGGAAACGAGCCAAGGAACAAAACTCATTATTAGGCTTTGCCTTATGAATCAGTCCCTTTTGTCCAAGTTATGTTATTTAGGCCTTCAAATACGCGTTCTTGCCATTTTAGGAAAGTTTTGTTCTGCCCTTAACTTTTGATAGAAAACTCATGTCATCGAACTGTCAGTGGCTTTGCGATCTTGACGTCCAGAAGTCTATCCCAACGCCTTCAGCTCAAAACTTGCCTTTTATGAAAAAAAATCTCATATTTCAATGTATACTAAATATCAGAAGATGACAACATGAAAATCTTCATTTTTTTTAAAACAATTCCTATTTTCAGAATCTTTAGTCTTTTGGCAGCATTTCCCATTTTAATAAATTCAGTCTTTCAGAAACCTTTCCCTTTTTGTCATCAATAAACAATATTTTTTTTGCCAAACTATCATGTCATTTTCCCCCTTTATAAGACAGACACCTGTGATCAGTAGAGTTTTTCACTTCACATCATTTAGAAGAATCACCACTATTGAGTAAGGTAAGATTTCTTTTTCATCATCCTTTTGTCTTCTTGTCTAATATTTTGTGTCGTCAATGATATTGATTTTTTTAAAATAGACACCGTCATAGGTTACACAACTATAAAAATGGGATTAGATGATGGTCAAAACTCGTCACTATAACCCTATAATGACGGTTAGTCGACTATCATCTATCGGTTTATCATATTTACTCTTTTTAATAAAAACCATCATAATAGGATATCACAAATAGCATTAAGATGACGGGGAATCCCCGTCATCATAGGATGCCACGAAAATCCTTTAGATGATGGGGAATCCCCGTCATTAAAAGTCTAGTTTTTTCATAAAAAACTGTCATGGAAAGGCAAATAACAATATATTCAATACAAGAGAGTCAAAGTTCAATATAGTAAAAGACTAACTAAATGTAATCGATGAAATAGATTTCGAATCACAAAGTGTCTTTCATAGAATTAACTATTGTCCAATAGTCAAGGAAATATATTACTCAGTCATTCCACTAACGGGCTATCACAATAAAATCCTCAAGATACCCTCCCAAGTCCCAAGTATCAAAGATATTTAACATCTCAAAATTTATAAGATAGTAGTTGCCTAGCATTTAAGAGGAAAGTATTTAAGTCTCAAAGCTATAAAAACCCATCACAATAATTTCCATCTATAAGTGTCACCATGATCTTGTAGAAACAGAAGCGTTTATTACTAGAGCCTGTTATGTTCAACAAATATAATAAGATCTACTTAATTATCAAAGTATCTTCTTTTAGTAAAAGAGTGCCTAAGTAGGTCGACTTGTTGTATGACTGTACCTACCACCAACTCATAATACGCATTATAGTACTAAGGGAACTTTCCTAAAGCACCACCAAGGGATGTCTGTGTGGCATCTAGAAGAAGATATCAAAAATAGTATAGCTAACATTATATCAATAGGCCTAGTTGTATTCTGTTTATATAATAACACATCATAGGGAAAAATTAAAAAATTACAATGCTAACTCTCAATAGTCTCGTGGGAACTCTTGCCCATGATCTTAGGGTTCTTTCTAAGGTCTTAACATTTGAAAATTAGTTTGTGAGTTTGAGTTCCTAGGGGCCACACTGGAGTTTAAACTCTAGACCTATCTAGTATTTAGTTGTGTCATGTGGGACATATTGCAACGCTCGTGTCATTAACTGGAACAATATTCAAAACCAGTCCATTTTCTTAACAAATTGAATCTTGGTTTCTCACCTTTTTGCCCTCTTTCTTGAGTAATTACACATACACTGTTATTTATCCATAAAATAAAATCATAGACATCACCCTGATTAAGGGGAAAAGAAAACAATAATGTTTTTCCTCATCTTTTTTTTCCCCTGTTATTTTACTTTCTCGAGGATTATTGGGGTAAAATAAGACAAAATGATGAAATCGTCATATTCACCAATAGGTTGTTGATAATAGTGGCAATACCCACCATAACTGCATAAAGTTAGGTATTTGAGTTTTTACTCCCAAACGCTTTTAATAGCTTTGATCACGCCTTTAACTAGTATGCACATGTTGAATCAAGAATATATGTCATGGAAAGGATAATTTTTTGTAAAATGAAACAAAAATTATATTAAACTAAAGTGAAATGAATAAAAGAGAATAAAACATCCTCAAATAGACTATAAAAGAAGAAGATTAGTTCAAAATTGGACGACCCTCCAATTTGACAGGAAACTAAAAAGTAGCAAGTTCCTAAAGAACTTAAAAGTGTGTGTCAATATCGAAGCCATAAAAATAACCCCATCCAACAAAAATTAGCATCTGAAGAAATGACATCAAAAGTTATAGAATTCTACAACGAAATCACCCAGAGAGCATCAAGCAAGACATTCTACCAAAGTATAGCTCGCTTCTTGTAAGCTTCTCAACAAAACCCATGCAATGATAACAAAGAGTAAACATCTCTAGTTATTGTGTTGGCTAAAAACAAAGTTGAAAAAGAAGGAAACTTACTCCCCAATGAAACTTAAGCAAAGTAAAATTCTATACTGAATATCTTCTTCAACAACCAAGTGAACTATAATTTCCATCTTGCCGGAACTAATTATCTTCAGTTGAAAATTAGTAGGAACTCGAGAATACTACTACTTTAGTTGCCTTTTCTTTCATTGTTTTCACCTTCTCTGAATGCCACTATGCATTACTTTGGTTACTAATACAACACCTATCTTCACCAAAAAAAAGTTCAAAGAATATCCTTCCCAAAGGCACCTATTTATAGCAGAAATATGCAAGGGTAGCGGTTGCATGTACTATTAGAAGGGACAAAACTAAAATGCTAAATAAAATTGACATGACAGGAAGAATCAGACAAATTGATGTTTCCAATGACTTAACTATATCTTATGCCTCAAAAAATTAACATATGAAGACAAATCCAGGAAGTATGAGAGAAAAAAAATAATTATATTGGCGTGCTTTTTAAAAGGAAATGTTGATAGGAAATTTTTTGAAACAATTAGTTCTATCATACCTCTGATCACGAGCCACTAATTCACAGATTTCAATGTTTTTCATCCAATCCATCTGAGCAAGTTTGTCACGTGTTGCAGCGTTGACAAGGTCATCTCTTTACCATTTCTGCTCACAAGAAGGAAAGTAAGGTGCGATGAACCAAACTAAGATGTATTTATCTTTGAAACAAATAACAAAATTACAGAGCAGCAACAATGTAAGCTAAAGACATAATAGAGTAAGCAGAATAACTCATAATGGAAATCAAGATCTAGGTTTCTTCCTTAAATATTTGAAAGACATTAGACATACCACACTGGTAATGAGCTAAAATTAAAAAAAACATTGATATCAGCACTGCCCTTGGAGTTTGGGAAGCATGTAATATGCTACTCTACAAGCACAAACATTTATACATCAGGTGAAGATATCATTGGAATACTGAAACTAGTCATACAGAGCTGAAGCAAAGTAAGGAACAACACAATCACCATGCAATTCCAGAGTGTCAAAAGATTGGTAAATGATCGAATTCGGTTAATTAAAACACTTATTCCATAAAACCAAACAAAAACCTACAGGTACTACACTATATGATAATCGAGCTGGTTATGCTAAAAATGAACTCGGATTAAAAATTGAACTAAAAACCAATCAATCTCAGAACTAAAAACTATATAAAAGACCAAAATCCTTTTTTCTTCGTTAACAAAAAAAATAATATATGAAATCTTTCACATCTGAACTTCGAATACTGGAAGTGGATATACATACTAGACAATCACGCATCAAATCAAAACATTAAAAATCGTAAAAGAAGAAGAAGATAGAGAGATATTAAAATAATATAGTCAAAAGAAAGTGAAGCGAAGAGAGGGAGAAAAATGACGGTGGAGCGTATCGGTGAAGACGGAGATGAATAAGAACACAACATCAAGCAATTTGAGGAAAAGGCAAAGATAACAGGAAATGAGGGTTCATCATCCTAGCGAGATGCAAAGAAGATCCATGCATCTCAGACCTAACTGAACACAGTGAGCCAACGACCCTCGCACATCGCACGCCCAACCAACTTCAAACCCTAACCCATCAGTTGCAGCTTAAGAGACAAAAGAAGCTCCATCTTAGAGAAGAGCGAGAGCGAAAGAGAGAGAGGTGGGCGAGAAATAGAGGAGAAGAGAAGCGAGAGAAGAGCCCTAGGTTCTCTGACTCGATCGCCTCTCTCTATTCCCAAATTTGAAAAAGTGAAAGATGGAAAGATAAGGAATTAGAGTTAGCATATAAGGTGGCAATTTTTTAATTATTCAATATTTTCAGTATAATGACAGTGATAACAATCTCTTTCATTGATAATTATTGTGCATTTTTTGTTATGACAGCTTAGTTTTCCACCATCATAACAGGTAAATTTATTATGACAGGTTAAGTAAAAATTGTCATGTTAGCTAAAATCAATTTTTTTCACCCTCCAGAGCCTTTTTTATATGATAGGTTTAAGAGACCTCTCATAAAAGCTAATACATTGTTGTCATCTAAACCCAAATTTGTAGTAGTGTTACCATTGTACAAGTGAAGCTCTATCACAGATCAATCTCCCATATCAACAGTTCAGCTGATTAATCATAAACATCTCGTACTGATAAATTCTTAATGTTCTTCGACAAGAGCATCAACACCATGTTGTAGTCATAAAGAAGTCTTCTCAACTTATTCAATCTATTGATAAAGCAATAAGAAAACATCAATTTGCTGCAACAAAGAATCCTATTGTTGATCGCAATCCATTTGATAAGATTACCGGAGATCCATTCACAGCACTTTAGATTTTTCATAGTTTTTACTTTTTTGTTTTGAATTTGGTTTAAGTTCATTTTTTTACCATGTAGTTGGACATCTTTTATGCTTTCTTGAACCATTCTATTACAAGTGTACTTGGCAAAGTGAAACACTCATTTCAAAAGACATGTGGCATGCATACCTAGAGATGAGAAACATCCAGTCCCAGCCTATACCTCATGATACTTTATAATTACCATGGTCATACTTGGTGAAATGAAATACTCATTCCAAGTGATTTATGGTAGGTACACTCAGAGATTACTTATGTCTAGTCCCAGCTTACACGTCGTTACCGCTGACGTACCGAAAAAGTGAAATACTCATTCCAAGTGACCTGTAACAGGAAACTTGGAGATGAGAAACGTCCAGACCCAGCCAACACCCTGTGATAATTTGTCGATACCACAGGCGTACCTGGTGAAGTGACAGACCTAATCCTACACAATCTGCCACATAAATGTTTAGTGTTGTCACATATATGTTTAGTGTTGCTTGGTCATAAACAAAAAAAAAATTTCATAAAGTGAATAAAACATAGTAGTGATTTTCGTTTCGTTTCAGCTGAAATGGCCAAAAAACTTTCGGTTCCAGTAAAGAACCAAACTGAAATAGGGACTATAATTTTTCACCTGGAATTTTGGTATTTTTCAGCCGAAATAGAACGTTCCAGTCGAAACTCTTATGTTTCGCCTGGAATGGGCGAAACATTGCTAAAAACAGAACACGATGGCCAAAAATCTACAGCCAAGAGCCCAAAGGCCAAAACACTATCTTCCTAACGCAAACAACTTGCCCCATTTTTCGTACGGAGGCTGAGCCATTGCTCCAGCAAGAGCCCCGAGAGATTCCAGCCTGTGGTCATGCTCTGTCAGCCCTATCATTACCGCTGGAAGAGGTATCAGAAGTGGGTATGATATCCCCGTCATCTAAGTGATGTAACGGAAGCCTCAAAGAAAACCTAACAATATCAAACACTTGTTCACTCGCGCACGATTACCAATAATTCGATCTTCTAAAACCTATTAAATTCTGAGGTTATCAGAATTTATGCATCAATTTCGATAAATCACGAAATACCAAAAATTGTTGAGAGAAAACGTCTCAAACAAATATCATAAGTTGCCACATAAAACATAAACAAAAAGTATTTAAACTGTCTCAGAAAACTTTAAACATAAAAGAAAGGTAAAATTACAAAAATGTCAAAAACTTGCTAAGATAGCTTCTAGGACTCCGAAAGTGCATAAAATAACCTCTTTTGGGCCTGAAACCAAGCCATAATGGTTGAATCCCATTGTTCATGTAGATATCTGAACACGTTTTGATTTGATATCTTACAGGCCCCATGAGTCAACCCGAGTCAAAAGTCATGGCCTCTGGAAGGTGGATTGCGCGTGCGACGATCCATTCGCTCCAAAAACTATAACGCTACACCGTCCGCATCACTAAGCCTATCGGCTCCAACTGAAGATTGAGTTCTTTTAGAAGAATTCTTAGTGGAGAAAGATCATCTCGGAGGATTCAATACCATGCCCAAGAACTCAAGAAGAAATCGTAGATGGTCTAGAGATACAAACATTGATCAACGAGTGAAATTCAGATATGAGGTTGGATTTTTTAATTATTACATTTATTATTTGGTGATGAAAATTTCTACAAGTCAATATCTTTATGCATGACAGCTTTGCAAAATGAAAACCGTTACTTGTAAAACATCTTAGTAGGCACATTAAAAGGTGACACGAAAACATCTCATGTGAGGCTTTCTGATCAGCCACATTTAAAAAAGAGAGAAAAACAAAACCAAAAGGCCAAAACCCTCTCTTCCCAACCTAACCCAATGGCCATTTCAGCAATGGCTCAGCCTCTGTTATTATTTTATGAAGCCTTTAAAACTATCTTATGGACAGTGAGTGGACTGTATTAATGTTTTCAACCATCTTATGAACACTAAACTATATTAATGTTGTCATATATGCAATATAAGAATGTTTGGTGCATTTATGTTTATTTATGTTAACTATCGATTCAATTTTTTTCTTAGTTATACTATATATAATAAATTTTATAACATTTCTTTAGATAACCAGAATTTTTTTTCGAAACGAAACAATGAAATTACTGAAATATCTGAAATATTCTGTTATTTTAAAAAAACTGAAATGAATACCAAAATGAAATTGACCACTATGGAATAAACTTTTTAAATGACCATTCTTTCATTGCATTTGGAGAGTGTTCTAAAAACTTTGACTCTAACTTTCAATTATCCAGAACTCCCTTATTACAAGTAGACAAACTAATTAGAGATTCCTCTAACTGCTTTTACAACCATAAAAAAACAAAATCTCCATAAGTGATCATCAGGAATGATACTTCTTCATAAACTTAAAGTTTATAGGTGACGGTAGTGGTTGATGAGTCCTTGGATTGGCCAAACGACAATACCCACTCTTAGTCATAGAGACAATTTCATAAGGCCCTTCACATAAGGGTCTCAAAGCATGTGTATTGACTTTTTGATATGAAATTTAATGAGCATTACATTTTCTTATAATTGTTCTTTTAAATTATTGTTGAATAATTTATATAAATATCTGAAAATTGAATATTCATTAATGAGACTAAGATCTTGTATTAGTACGAGAGGATTAAGATCATAGATAATGAATAAAATTGTCACCAGCATATTAAAATATGAAATCTTTAATGAATGATTGCTAGTACGGTTCACTAAGTATTATAAATGCATGTAATCTAGATCCAGATCATTGATGTGGATAGACATCTTAGTGAAGGTACTTTATATAATGAGATTATATATGACTAGATCGATGTGAATTAATATCTTTATCTACGTGTCATTTATCATAAAGATTTGATACACATCAATTTGATGATCATATGTAGATCAGTCTGAATCCTGAGTAGTCATGAGCTCTTATACATGTCTACTAAATCTTTTGATTCACTCGTTAACGTTTGTTTGTAAAACATGCTAGTGACTTTTGTTTTAGAGATTCAGTGATATGCATGGTTGGGAACATGATCTTACAAGATTTAGAATCTAAACTTTCTAAACAGATTGTATATTGGTTCCTTAAGTGTTAATTCTGAAACTGAATGATTATTGAGCTCAAATTTATAATAAGATTATAACTTAGTCATTCATTAGTGAATTAACGGTACTTAAGGATCAAGAGGTAATTAGAAGGGTAAAATAGTAATTTTAACTAGTTCTAATATATGAACCAATAATTAGAGGACAGAATTACGTGAATTGATTATATCAGTCGAATACACGAGAATACTCTATAAATACAATCTATAAGAGTGAAATTTCATATTTATAGTGGAGTAATAATGAAATTAATATATAAGATTATTTCAATTAAAGAGTTTAATTAATAATCTGATTTATTATAACTTAGAATTATAGGTTCATAGTCCACAAATCACCTCTATACTATGCAGTCTAAGATGTCAATTTCACGACATGAGAAAATGACTAACTTGCAAAGAAATTTTTATTCTATGACAAGTACATAATTATGAGATAATTATGTGTGATTAATTAATTAATTAATTAAAATATTTATATATAAATGTAATTTTCATAATTAATATATATCGATTCATTTTTTATTTATCGATAACTGAGACAAAATATCTAATTTGTGAAATTAGATAATTAAATTATTATTAGATAATATTTTGAATCAACTAATCTGTTATTTGTGAAATAACAGATAATTTAGTTGATAGGGGTAATCAGATATGTTAACTTTGAATAAACTTATATCTAGATATATATTTAATTAAAATAAATATTTAATTTGCAGTAATTATCGAGTGTCAATAACTGATTGAGTATCAGAGATTGACATGGACTACTGTAGTGCGACGCGGCACTATAGTAGTGGGGGTGCAACAACGTAGTGTCGCATGGCACTGCAAATGTGCACCATTATACATTGGGTCCTACAGTATTGGACAACTGAAAAATAAATATTATTTTTAATTTTTAATTATCATTAAATATCTTATACGTCATTATCTAGAATAAGATATAAATTTTATTCTAATGACATAAGTTGATCAGATAATCAATCAATCAATTAGAGAAATAGTTCATCAATCAAGAGTTGAGAGAAGATAACAGTTTCTCAAAAGTGTTTTTTTCTACAATTAAGAGTTAATCAAAATCTCTAAAAGAATTACCATGACATTCTTCTAGAGAATCGTCTATCAAAAGTCCTTCTCAGTAAAATCTTTATATCTCATGTGTGAGTACATTTAGAGACAGAAGAGTCTCTTCGTTATATTTTATGTACTCACACACATCCTAGTGCATTGAGAATTGACTTGAAAGATCTTGGTGTGGATCTCGGAGTCAGCTGATCGTTGGAACGACTTTGTGGGAATGAAGAATCGATTGGTTTTGCGATGACGTTTGATTTAGACTACAAGAGGTATATCATTTCTAACATTGTATGTTGTTAATTTAATATATAAATATAAAATGAATCCTAACTGATTAAAAAAGAGATTTCAATAAAAAAATTGTTATCGTAGTTTTGCGTGCTTTTATTTACTAAAAGATTTTTCATTAAAAAATTATTATTTTTAAATGGTCACGCGCCACACGTTTTCGTCGCGCATGCACCGCGATGACCAACAAGTGGTATCAAAGCAGTCTTTATGTATATATATATATGTTAAATGTTGTGTGAGTTTTCTTGCATTATTCATATAATATGAGATATGTATGAATGAATGGATTGATATATTTTTTGAATGTATGAAAAATAATGGATCATTCATTGTATGGTGATTATTGGGTTAGACTTTATTCTTTTAATTTTTCTTTAGATCTTATGTAAGCCATTTTGGAGCATAGGAATTTTCTTAATTTTATTTTGAATATTTGTTGTAATTATTCTGATCGCTAGAAGACAAAGAACGCACAAGGCGAACGATGGAGAAAAAAGAAAATAAATAAAATTCTTTTAGAAATCCAACGTCGGCACTAGAATTGGATTTTCAGCTCTAGCGCCGCCGATTCTAGATTACCGGCAATGTCACTGGAATTTACTATTCCGGTGACATCGGCAGAAAATCGACGCCGGCAGTCGACATCGTTGGTCGGTGGCGGATGTGTCTGACCAGCGGTGATAGGTGGCGGTAGGAGAGTCCCATCGTTGGTGGCAACTATTGTCACATTTAGAGAAATTTTACAGAAACTCTGATACCAACCAACCCTATTACAATAGAGTTTGATGATAACTATATCTCTATCTATTATCGTTTTAAATTTTGAAATTAATTTAATTTTAAAATTAAATTTTTAATTTTTAATTTTATTAAAATTAGAAGGTTGATTGGGTTTGACCAAATCAAATAAAAAATTTATTTGACAAAATCAAAGTCAATTAATTTTAAAGGGATAATTATAAAAATGAAATTTAATTAAGAAAATTAGTTTTTTTAATTAAATAGATTTTTTTCAAAACTTGAAGATTATGAAAATGGATATCAAGAGCAGAAGGTAATATTTGAGAAATATGTATTCTTGAAGTCTGCTTTGTAATTTTATTTCCTTATTTCAAGGGTTGTAATTTAGAAATACCTAATAGTCATTCGGTCCATTATTATTTTATTTAATTGTTATGTTTGATAACATTTTCATCCATTAGTCGATCACATGTCATACATGAAAATCTCACATAGTTTATTTAATCATGCATCTCATCAGTAGAAACGTGATTTATTAGGATTGTCCTAATATGTTTATATGTACTGTTTAATTATGAAATCAATTACATATAAACTACTAGGTTTTAATTAGTTAAAACTTGATAATCACACCACACTAAGGATTATAGTAACATTTAGGATAACTGACTTTATTAAAAGAGTTTTGATAAAGTTTGATGAATATAATTAATTAGTTAACCTAAGTTTACCTAATTATGACTTAGGCGCTTTAGAAGGTTAAATAAACTTAGACCAATAAGATTGTCATAACCTATTATTAAATATTCATAAGGTTATTATTTTAACTAGTAATTAATTAGTTAAAAATAGAAACACATAATCTTAAAATAGTGAGTGGAAGAAGGTTGACATGTCAATGTAACCTATGGTCTCCATCATTAGTACAACACTGTGAAATGCAGTAAGGGCCTCAGGATGGCTTTGTTCATCCCCCTAAGGAAGGTTTCGAGTTGTACCAATAACAAAGTTGGACTTCTTAAAAATATAGAAGGAACTGATGTAGTTTATTTTTGACTGACCCTAAGACGGCATATTCTAAATGAAGTCATGGAATCTGAAATGATGGGTTACACTCACAAAGTCACAATCAAGCTTTTAGGTGGATAGTTGTGACTTGACCGAACAAGCGATACCTTATTGTTAAAAGAGAAAATATGAGATATTTTAAGTTTTAATTAATAAGGATGGGAATGTCTCACAGACAATCTAAGGTTAATCTGACTGACCCTAAGGCAGCACATTAATCGTTGGGTTGTTTTATCATGATTAGTAAATGTTTAATTAGTGTGTTTATTATGTTGCATTCATACATCACATATACTTTTCAAATTTTAGATATTTATCAATTATATTGAACCTTGTACGTTTTAAATTTCAGTTATCATTATTATGTCTACCATGGGCAACCCTGTTATTATTTTACTCGCTCTTGAGAAATTAAATGGTGATAACTTCATACGTTAGAAATCAAATATGAACTTAATGCAGCTTTGTGAGAACCATAAGTTCGTTCTTACTAAGAAATGTCCTGAAGAGCCCACTGTTAATGCCCCTAAGAATGTTAGGGAATAACATGTTTTGAACATGATCAACATAATGCACGAGGTAGAAGTACATTGGGTGACCATTGATGAGTGGACTCAAGTTAGCATTATACTTTAGTCGACCACACCAATTTTTTCTACGTTCATGACCAACTATGTTATGAACAAGTTACTATTAAACTTGACCCAATTGTTGAATGAACTACAAATTTTTTGAGTCACTCAACTAGAATGACCAAAGAGGGCAAAGAAAATGTTGTCGAGCAAAAGCCTTCCAATGTTAAAAGTAACAAGAGGAAGAAGATCAATGGTAAGGGCAAAGGTAATAACAAGAAAGTCAAGATTTTCGCCAAAAGTCAAGAAGAACAAGAACAACAACAATCCCAAGGGAAAATGTTCTCATTATGGGGTTGAAGGTCATTGGAAGAGAAACTGTAACAAGTATCTCTCCGAGCTGAAAAGCCCAAGAGAAACTGTAACAAGCCCAAGATATACTTGTTACAGTTTCTTTCCGAGCTGAAAAAGAAAAATAAATATGATTTACTTATTCTTGAAGCTTGTTTAGTGGAATATGATTTGTCATCTTGGATATTTGATTCAGGAGCAACTAATCGTGTATGTTCTTCTTTGTAGATACGTAACTCGTCAACGGAGCTGACTATTAGCGAAGTCATTTTCAGAGTTGGCAGTGGTGCGCTCGTGTCAGCTAAAGCATTAGGGACAGTCCATTTACTTTTTGGATATAATTATTTAGTTTTGAACAATACCCATTATATTCCTAGATTTTTGAGAAATTTGATTTCTCTTTCATTTTCACAAGAACAATTATTCGAAGTTTCTTTTATTAATAAAGAGTTTATTATTTCAAATAATTGATTCGATATTTTTCATGCAAAAGTTATAAACGGGTTGTATATGCTTAAATCGACTGAATGCGCATTAAATAATTCCGAATTATTTAAAGTAGTAAAACCTAAAAGTAACAAACGACAATGAGTTTCTCATGATGATGATAACACATATATTTGGTATCTTAGGGTGGGACATATTAATCTAGTTAAGTTAAACAGGCTAACAAAGTATGGTGTTTTGAGAGAACTAAAAGTTAGAATTCTTCTTGTTTGTGAATCATGTCTATAGGGTAAAATGACCAAGAACTATTTTACAGGAAATGGCCAAAGAGCCCAGGAACCACTTGAACTAGTACATCGTGATGTTTGTAGGCCAATCAATATACAAACTAGAGGTGGTATGAGTATTTCATCAATTTTATTGATGATTACTCAAGATATGATTATACTTACCTAATGCAAAGAAAGTCTGAAACTTTTGCAAAGTTTAAAGACTTCAAAGCTGAAGCTGAAAAGTAATTAGGTAAATCATTGAAAACCCTTCAATCTGATCTAGGTGGTAAATACAGGATTTAGAATTCAATGATTATTTACTAGAGTGTGGAATCCTATCCCAGCTCACTGCACCTGGAACACCACAGAAAAATGGTGTTATAGAGAGAAAAAAGCAAATCTTATTGGATATGGTTAGGTCGATGTTAAACTACTCATCATTGTCACTTACATTTTGGGGATATGCACTACACATGGCAACTTATATTTTGAATGTAGTGCCCTCTAAGTCTGTAACGAGATGCCTTTAGAGTTATGAAATGGCTTGAAACTTAGTTTGCATCATTTCTGTATATGAGGGTGTCTAGCTCACATTCTTAGACCTAAGACCGCAAAGTTAGACCTGAGGTTTAAGGTATGCATATTCGTATGCTGTGCTCCAAAGACTAAAGGTGGGTACTTTTATAGTCACAATGATCAAAAGGTATTTGTATCGACAAATGCAACCTTCCTTAAGCATTACTGAATGTAAAACTACAAACCTCATAGCAAAGTAGTTCTCGAGAAATTAGCGACAGATGAGATCATACCACCTTCAATTTCTACTGATAAACGACAAACCAGAGAAACCATAGTTCTTGTAAAGGAAACCTCAGTGCAACGTCCTAGTGGGAGGGTTGTGAGATAACCAGTTCGGTAAGAACTAGAGGCACATGTCCTTGTGTCAAATACTTATAAGGATGATCCATCATCTTATGAAGAAGTAATGGATGATCTTGAAAAGGAAAAATGGCAAGATGCCATGAATCAGAAAATGAAATCTATATATTCCAATTCTGTTTGGGAAGTTGTAGATCCACCTGAAGATGACAGGCCCATTAGATGTAAATGGATCTTCAAGAAGAAAATAGGTACAGATGGGAAAGTATAGACCTTCAGGGCATAGTTAGTAGCCAAGGGCCATACACAAAGGGAGGGGGATCAATTATGAAGAGACATTCTCCCCTGTGACCATGCTCATATCCATTCGCATCTTCCTGCCCATAACCACTAGTTTTGACTATGAGATATGGTAAATGGACGTCAAGACAGCTTTTCTGAATGGCTCTCTAGAAGAAAGCATTAATATGATGCAACCAGAAAGGTTCGTATAAAATGGACAAGATCAGGAAGTATGCAAATTGTTTAAATCCATTTATAGATTAAAGCAAGCATCTAGATCTTAAAATATTATCTTTAATGAGATTATAAAGTCTTATGGCTTCAAAAAAAATGTTGATGAAGCATGTGTTTAAAAATACATCATATATAAGATAGTGATTTTATTAGTTCTTTATGTTGACGATATTTTACTCATTGGGAATGATGTAGAAACTTTGTCAAAGGTAAAGAAGTGGTTAGCTGAGAAATTCCAAATAAAAGATTTGGGAGAGGCGAGCTATGTTCTAGGCATCAAAATCCTAAGGGATAGAAAGAATAAATTATTGGCACTTTCTCAGTCATCTTATATTGATAAGGTGTTGAAGAGATTCTCTATGGAGAATTTCAAGAAAGGTCAACTAACGACCAGACATGGAATTGTCCTCTTCAAAGAACAATGTGTTAAGACACCTCAGGAGGAAGAGGATATGAGAAAGGTTCTTATGCTTTAGCAGTTAGAAGTCTCATGTATGTCATGTTGTGTACGAGACCGAACATCTGTTATGCAGTGTGAATTGTCAGTCGTTATCAATCAAATCCAAGTTTGGAATACTAGATTGTAGTAAAGCAGAATGTCAAGTATCTTAGAAGAATGAGAAATTATATGTTTTTTTATTCAGGTGGAGACCTGAACCGCACTAGATATACTGATTAGGAATCAGATGTGGATAGTCGAAAGTCGACGTCTGGGTCATACACCGAGGTGATCTAAATGTTATGAAGATAACGTTGGACAGAATATGGCTCTAACTGTTATGTAAATAACGTTGGATCAGAACCTAGCTGAGTCATTTACCAAGACACTTCCTACGAAGTTGTTTGATGGTCATGTTCATAACATAGGATTAAGAGAGATGTCACATTTGCTCAAGGACAAGTGGGAGATTGTTGGGGGTCATGCCCTCAAAACATGTGTATTACTTTTTATATGAAATTTAATGAGCATTACATTTTTCTTATAATTGTTCTTTTAAATTATTGTTGAATAATTTATATAAATATCTAAAAATTCCATATTCATTAATGAGACTATGATCTTGTATTAATTCGAGAGGATTAAGATCATAGATAATTAATAAAATTTTCAGCAACATATTAAAGTATGAAATCTTTAATGAAGGTTGCTAGTATGGTTCACTAAGCACTATGAATATATGTGAGCTACATCCGGATCATTGATATGGATAGACATCTTAGTGAATGTACTTTATATAATGAGATTATATATGACTGGACTGATGTCAATTAATATCTTTATCAACGTGTCGTTTATCATAAAGATTTAATACACATCAATTCGATGATAATATATATATCAGTATGAATCCTGAGTAGTCATGAATTCTTATACATGTCTACTGGATCTTTTGATTCACTTGTTAAGATTTGTTAAAAAAATAGACTAGTGACTTTTATTTTATAGATTCAGTGATGTGCATGGCTGAGAACATGATGTTACAAGATTTGGAATCTAAGTTTTTCTAACGGATCGTATATTGGTTCTTTTAAGTGTTAATTCTGGAACTCAATGGTTATTGAACTCAAATTTAGAATAAGATTACAAATTAGTCATTCACTAGTGGATTAATGGTACTTAAGAATCAATAGGTAATTGGAAGGGTAAAATGATAATTTTAACCAATTCTAATTTACGAACCAATAATTGGAGGACAGAACTACATGAATTGATTATATCAGTGGACTACACGAGAATAGTTTGTAAATACAATCTATATTGCAAGAGTGCAATTTCATATTACTAGTGGAGTAATAATGAAATTAATAAATAAGATTATTTAATTAAAGAGTTTAATTAATAATATGATTCATTGGAGCTTAGGATTTTAGGTACATGGTTCACAATTCACCTCTATACTATGTAATCTAAGGTTTGAATATTTCAAGACATGATAAAATGACTAACTTGTAAAAAAAATTTCTAGGAAAAGTACATAATTATGAGATAATTATGTGTGATTAATTAACTAAAAATTAATTCATTGAATTATTTATATATATAAATACAATTTTTGGAATTAATATATTTATAAATAATTATTGATTATTTTTATTTATCGATAAGTGAGACATAATATCTAATTTGTGAATTAGATAATTAAATTATTATTAGATAATATTTTGACCAACTAATCTGTTATTTGTGAAATAACAGATAATTTAGTTGATAGGAATAATCAGATATATTAATTTTGAATTAACTGATATCTAGATATTTATCTTATTAAAATAAATATTTATTTTGCATTAATTGACACATATCAATCACTGATTTGGTATCAGAGATTGATATGGAATATTGTAATGTCATGTGGCACTACACTAGTGTAAGTGCAACAATGTAGTACCACATGATACTATAGTGGTGTCGTGAGGCACTGTGCTGCCTCACGGCACACTATAGTTGGCACCATTATACAGTGGGTCCCACTGTATTAAATAATTTAAAATTAAATACTATTTTTAATTTTTAATTATCCCTAAATATCTGATACGCTATTATCTAGAATAATATACAGATTTTATTCTGACGACATAAGTTTATCATATAATCAATCAATTAGAGAATTTGTTTATCAATCAAGAGTTGAGAGAAGAACACAATTTCCTAAAAAGTGATTTTTTTACGATTAAAAGTTAATCAAAATCTGTAAAAGAACCATCATCACGTTCTTTTAGAGAATCGTCTTACAAAAGTCTTTCTCAGTAAAATCTTTAGATCTCATGAGTTGAGTATATCTAGAGACAGAAAAGTGTCTTCATTATATTCTACCTGCCCACACACGTCTTAGTGCGTTGAGGATTGACTTGGAAGATATTGGTGTGGATCTCAGAGTCTGCTGAACGTTGAAACGATTTTGTGGGAATGGAATATCAATCGATTTCGCGAGGATGCTTGGTTTAGACTACTACTATATATATGATTCCTAACCCTGTATATTGTTAATTTAATATATAAATATACAATGAATCCTCATCGATTGAAAAAGAATTTTCAATAAAAAGTTTTTTTTATCGTAGCGTTGTGCGATTTTATTTTATTAAAAGATTAAATTGTTTATCAAAAGTTTATTTTTTTAAATGGCCACGAGCCACACGTTTCCGCCTCGACGACCAACAGAAATCACAATCTTGTTTCAGCAGTGGTTGTAAATCACTCACAGATTCAGCAAGGGTAGGTATGAAACGACGTACATATGCCAATTTTCCCATGAAGGCCTTTAATTCCTTGATTGAACGCAGAGGCGACATATCTATTATAGTTTTTACCTTTGATTGGTCAATATCTATTCATCTCTTATGCACACAGAAGCCTGAGAACTTTCCCCTGGACACACCAAAAGCACATTTCAACAGGCGCCTAGTGGTAACTCAAAGGCATGAGTTCGAGCCCTTTAGTAGTCAATTTTTTCTAATCTATCAATGCTCGTTTAACTTGTAGACCATTCACAGTAGCTTCAATATACAGAGGATTATTGTGCCCATTTCTCTTGACACGATGGTCTGCATTGCTGAATGTGATTGCTCCTTCTTCATTTTGCCTTATTTTGTCCAGCGGCGGTTGTGCAAAGAAACAGTGCATTCTCATTTTACGTTGCTAAAAAACATTCGCCAATGTTTTTGAGTTACTTGTCGACTTGCTATACGGTCCAATTGAAGGGTATCAAAGAAATTCTTGCAAAGCCTTGTGTTCAGTAGAGACTCTATGAATTTGGCATTCCCCTCAGATAGATTTTCTTTATTGTCATCTTCTTCTATCATTGTTACATAAGAATATGAAGCACCACCATATGCATTGATCATATTTACGTTCGAGCTGCTGAGGAAAATGTTATTTTTCAACATGATAAACATCTTCTGTGATAATTTCTCCTTTTTTTAGTTTCTCGTCAAATATCCTCCTGAAAGTCCTACAATTCTTATTCGGGTGATTCAGACTTTGGTGAAAATGACAATACTTAGGAGATTGCCTCTCTTCTCTTATAGGGAGTGTATCAACCTAGTGACGCTTGATTTCTTTATCTTTAACCCAAGTGTCAAGCAAGGCTTTAACTTTATTAATCGAATAAGGGAAATGTGGTGGCATATCTCTGTCATCTCTATTCTTCTTGACCCATCAGTCATATAACTGTGCCATGGCTACTTTTGATGTATAGCGTGACGTCGATTTCCACATACGGTCTACATGCTCATTTCGCTCAATCAGCTTTTATCTAATTATAGAAGTGCTTGTACAATGTGTATCCAGTTGAAGACATGAGAAAGAAGTAATTTTCAGATTCTCCAAGTGCACCCTATACTGGTTGATCATACTACTAGTGCACATATTTACCAATCATTCTTCTTTGTAATCGTATGTACATTCCATCGCCCTATCCTTGAATCATTGTACATAAGTTGTCAACTCTTCATTGGGTTCTTGTAATTCTCTCTCGAGATCTAGGATGCTCACCTTTTCTCCTAGAACTTTTCACAGAAGACGGAAGTCATTTATGCCTATGTCAAAATTGATCCTAGTGCTAAGTCAGCATACCATGTATAAGCCCGTTCAATAAGTGATTTAGAAAATTCCCTCAGGCGCATAAAATTATCATAACCATATGACCCCAGGTCGTCAATGGAGCGAGTTATATGCTCTTTTGCAAAACCAGTCTTCCTATTGCATTTCTGAAATTCAGGAGGCACATATTCAACGGGGTATTGTTGGGTTACGAGTTCTACTAGATACGGTGGTCGAAAGTCTATGATTGAGTCATTCATGGATGTTCTCATCCTCTCTACTTGGAGCATCTTTTCCAAATATTCATGAGTGATATATTGGGAAGCATCATGCGTCTCTTGCACCGGCGGTACTTGCATCGTGAAAGTGGGTGTGATGACGGCATGAGAAGGGTTGGATGGATTGACTGCATTTTCATTGTCGGTCGTTGTAATAGGTCACAAGACACCATTAATAGTGATGGGTGCATGTGGAGCGTGAATATTAGGAGTTGAGACTTGTGGTTGCTTTGAGCTTATTCGTGGATGACCATTTTTCATCGGGTATGACGGCGAAGGTGCATGTGCATTATGTGTGGAAGGCTCTTGGAGTAATACTGTAAGCATACTCAACATTGCCCGAATCTCATTATTGGAAACAAAGAGATCCCTATTGGAAATTTTTAACTCCCTGATAGTCATAGCATGATCCATTCTTGAAGTTGTAGCAGCAGTTACATTGGTAGTAGGTTGCTCCCGTGAGGTGGTGATTTCGTTTGTTCCATCCATAGTTATAGTTATAGTGACAGATCACTCCTCATTGAAGTCGCCAAATGTTCAAGAACTAAGGGGGTGTGACTGTCACGTGGGTGCAGTTGCATATGTGATCTAGTCATAATAAACAATAAATATAGCCTGAAAACGTGGAGGTTGAGATCTGAAGAGTGATACAACCTATGGAATGTGACAAACCACTCTTGGAAGGAGGACTTCATAGAGAATTTTTCAAGTCTAGTAAGTAGAAAAATGCCAAAATGAAGCAAAAGTAAAAGTTTTCTACAATGAAAGGGAATGCCTCTATTTATAGAAAAGCTTCCATGCAAGATCCACTCTAATTAATCTCTTGACTAATTGGCAGTGGACCCTACATAATGACACCTCAACAAGCTCGTTGAGGTGGCAACGTCCAGTCATCCTTTGTTATAACCATAACCTGGGCCAGGATACCTATGGGAAAGATTCTCATGTACGTTACATTTCACATTGCGCCATTGTCACATACCATAGAAATGATCCCTTTTATTTGATTGATGAGGATAACAAAAATAAAAATGAATTATATAATTTTCATTTTAAAGATAAAACAAATATAAAAACATATTTCTTTTTCGAAATAATAGTAGAAAAAAAAAACTAGAATATTTTTATAAACTAGAAATTCATTTCTATAATTTGTGTAGTAACAGTGAATCTTGGAAGGAAGAACACGGAGAGCGTGCCACATCGACAAGATAGGCGGTATCCGTCCAGGACCCCTTCCAAGAGGTGTCCTTAGAATTAAGTCACTTCCACAAATTGAAAGATGACGCATCCACAGCCCTCAAAGAGGCCATACTGGTGAAGGGATGCCCTTTTTCAATATAGAGAATTTCGTCCAAATCCTACCAGATCACAACCCCCAAAAAATTTTTCAGGTAAGAGACTCACTTAAGTTTTTGTCACTTGACTTAATGGTTACAATGATATGAACAAGCATATAGAAAGAGTAACTAATACAAAATAAGCTTTATGTCAGTCGATCGCTGACGTGGATCAAGCGATCACGTTGAAAAGTCAAAGTTGACACCTAGCAGCAATCCATAAGAGCAACATGTGCCACATTGACTGGTCAAAGTCATAATGGTCAACCATCATATACAATTATCAATTCGGTTACCATTCTTTTCCATATATAATGCTCTATCTTATTTATAAAATAATTATACAATTATTTTCATTAATCATATCTAATTTCAAAACTTAGGTAAATATTATTTCAATATTCTATATATTTAGGGTTATAATTGTAAAACTCTATAGTTTTTTTTTTGTTGACGTTTTACCTTATCAGCTAAATTGCTAAAAATAAAAATTATTGACTATTTTGTTAAATAAGATTCTAAAATGATATATACCTTTAAAAACTCTTATTATTATCTAAGGACCATTGTTGTCAATTATTTACATAATAGGATTATTCATGTCAAAAGCCCAACTAAGTTTGGATAACTTAAAGTACCAATAATAGCAATAAGTTGGGCCTAGCCTTTGGTTGAAAGAAACGATACCGACATACGCGTTGTCGTTTGCTTATATTTGTCGCTTTTTCATGGAAACTAATGAGTGAACGATGTAAATGTACGGTTTAATTTTATATTGGTCATATCTGTACAATCCATGTATTATACATTAACTGTTTCTTTATATATGTATATGTAAACTATGTGTAAATGTACAGTTGTTACGACACATGTGCGTAAGCATAATCTGTGAACAATATAAGAACTGTATTATAGAATATGCTTGATGTCATAACATGGCATCAAACTCTAATACTTAGTATTTGGTAAAAATACTCAATAAAATAAACAAGAAAAAAAATTGTAGAAACTCTATTACTATGGATAAGAAACCCATTCTGTCTAAGCAAAATTGGAAAGATACTCTCTGGTTTAAGATATACACCGTTTAATTTTTTAATGATCTATATCAATTCAGGATAATTTTCACATATTTTAACTAATAATGTTTTATTCCTAGACAGCTAAAAACACTCTGAAGTCCATGTTATCGAGAACAATTCTAGGGTACAACACATATTACGGTACAAAGTACCCTAGAACAACCCTTTTATCGAACATATAACTTCTCATGTTTAAAAAAATTGAGAGAATTTTTCACTCTATATTCATCAAACTTCAATTTCCTTGGTAGACTTATAGCTTAGCATTTGTCATCAATATTTATTCATAAACTATAACCATCTCAGAAAGTATAACTTTCACATGACAAAAATATATTGAAATGAACTCAAAATATCTCGTGAATTTGTTTGTTTTGAACTCATATCATATCATAATATATATATATATATATA